>JAMKCH010026393.1:0-190767 GCA_023653785.1 Ophioderma brevispina
ATAAAATAAACAATTATAAAAATGGCAATAAACATAGATGACGGTGTGAACAACGGTCAAAAATTTTCGTTATTTTTTATTCGCTATGGTGGGGCGAATTACAAGAAAAAATTCTTATTCGCACCCCACGGGTGCGAATTACAAGAAAAGTTTTCTTATTCGCTATGGTGCGAAGTACAAGCAAAAATTAATTATTCGCACCACCACGGTGCGAATACAGAAAAGTTTTCTCTTCGATATGGTGCGAATTACAAGAAAAAATTCTTATTCGCACCACCCCACGGTGCGAATAACAAGAAAAGTTTTCTTATTCCGCTATGGTGCGAATTACAAGCAAAAATAATTATTCGCACCACCACGGTGCGATTACAAGAAAAGTGTTCTTATTCACACCGTTTCGGCGCGAATTACAAGAAAAGGTTTCTTATTCACACCGCTACGGTGCGTATTACCGGAAACATTGCTTACTCGCACCGTCACGGTGCGCATAGACCTTCCTAAGCTTATACTGCCTCGTTTACACCATCACCATGTGACTGGTCATCTCAACGCAACAGCATGGCACCGCATGCTTCTAATTCGATCCATTTCCTGATCCAATATACAACTGTTAACTGATTTGTAATCGGGGTTCTTCCTAATCGTCTTTGGGTACTCATGGTAGGTGATTTGTTACCATTGGAATCAAAATGTGTGAATTTGGAGCCAACCCTTACTTGCAGCAATAACATTGGGTTCCTAATTTGACACCCTCAACTGTTTACATCCAGATTCAGGTGATTAATTTTCAGCTGTGGCTTTTTAATTTGGTTTTGTATTGAATGTACACTGTTTAAAGATGCTATATATGTTGAGGGAATTTTTTTTAGCTTCTTGTATTTTTCAAACTGTCAGTCAAAACTCAGACTCTTAGGGGGTCGTCCCGTGGCAAGGTAGACGAGTTTTCCACCCCAAACCTCAAAATATCAGACGTTTCTTGGTTGATGTGGATAGGTAAGTATTTAAACTTACCTCTTTTCTGTTCAAGTAGTAGTCCGCATTTATGATCTTTAAGATCAAGATTTTTTGAGGTCAAAATTTTGCACCTGTGAGTCCCTCGCAACGGCCTGACAAAATTGCTTTTTTTGCATGAACACCTTTGCATTTCTTTCACTCTTTGACTGAGGCTTTTTTATTTAATACAATGATCTTAGGCAAAATTCAAAAATTGGGCTTGTAAACCAGTTATTTTTAGTAAATAATTTTTTTCGACCTGTTTACGTGTAGGAGATAGGCAGTGTTCTCAGTTCCATATTAGAAAAAATTATTGGACTGAAAACTGAGTCTAGGCAAAGGCTCTATGCACGACTGTCGTGCACAACATTCTAAATTGGCTATCACTACTGACAATACCACAGGCTTATCATTAATTCAAACCCATAGTCGTAACACCCACTCAAATTGGTAAATTATGCTAAAGCCATCCAATAATAGGCCTACGCAGTGTATAATCAGTGACATTTGGTACGTGTGTGCTTAAAATTACTCAACAGTTAAGCCCAGGCCAACGTCAGTTGCCATGTTTTCATCGTGCACTGCTATTAAAGTTCACATCAATCATGCTTCGGTTAAATTACCTGTGCATAACTCAAACACTCCAGAAACTTCCCTGCAAAAGTAATCGATATTCAAACATAATACCCGAACATACAGCGCCTGGCTACAGAGCTATGCGCCTGTTAGCCATGCGCACCGATACACTCGTAATATCAAAACAGCCTATTATAAATTATTATACACCCCAAAACCATTGACACTTACTGGTTTTTCTTCGTATTATAGAGCATTGAATTTGCTTCATTTTGTGCGTAAGTGAAGTAGTTCTTCAGTTCCACCATCTCTCCTTTAAGCAAAAATCCATGTAATAGACAACACGGATTATCAGATACTGGGAAAGGATCTTTGATAAGGACACATAAAGGAGCAGGAGGAACAGGAGGAGGAGAAGGCTTGCTGATGTTCTTGGCTGCTTTGTGTGTGCTTTTTGGATGATGATGAGTGGTGATGGTGAGGATGCGGATGGCGATGACAATGATGATGATGTGATGATGATGATGATGATGGGTATTCAAGCAAGGGCCTTTTGAAATGAAAATATGTCAGCACACCCAGAGAAAGTAAAAATGTGTGGAGCTAGGCTAGGGTAAACGCGAAAGCGAAGTGAAAACGAAAAGTGCCAAGTGAATTCAGCAGCCTTAAAGGATAAAGTGCAGAGCACATGCAGTTTATCGTTGAGACTGCCGAATTCACTAGCGCTTTCGCTTCGGCGTTTTCACAAAAGCCATGGTTAAATGTGAGCCAACTACGGGGTTTTATGTTTTGAGGTCAAGAGTTCGTTGGTTGAAGAAAATGTGAGCACAGCCATTCCTGAAGATGCCACCCAGTAACGCGAGGTGCAAACAACCACCACCAGCTTTTCAAGAATGGCTGCAGGAGGAAACCACCTGCAAATACATGTAAAGTATCGATCGATTTGGGTTTGGAAATAAATCAATTACTGGAACTTACTTTGTACTAAGCGACGTTGCGTCAAGTACCCACTGGACATCTTGAGTGGTTTGATGATGAAAACAGTCAGGCAAACTCATGACTCGCTTTAGGTAATTCAAACCTACTAAATATTACATGTCAAAGATATTAAACACCCCAGGACACATGTGTCAGTCGGCTAGGAATGTTCTTAATGGCACGATCCCAGGTGTGGGATAAGCCATAAGTTAAACGTAGGCATACCTTCTTGTTTAAAGGGGCATTTCGTGATCTACTGCCTCGTCCCCGACTTACCTAAAAGATGGTTGAGATTTTAATATTATCTGAATCGCTTAGCCTAGTAATCAACGGTGTGCCCACCTTATGTGCAAATTTAGTTGCATCTGTAAGAAATTCGAAATTTTGTTAAAAAGTTTCTGTTTTTTTCTCCCCCGTAAAACGGACAGAAATTACAGCACAGTAGCCTATGGGCCCGTGGGGAAAACGAGCAATTGCTCATAAACACCCAACCGCAAGATCGAGATCAGCTCAAAATTTTGGGAATTAAGCTTGTCTCAAGGATATTAGTGATAAGGAATAAAACAGAAGGGCTGAAATCATGAAATGCACCTTTAAGTGTAGGTTGCTCCACACGTTCCAAAATGGCTTATTGGACGCCTCTCCTATGCCACTGCTCCTCGTGATCCAGAATTAAGGCATCCTCGATGTCAATAGAATATCCAGTTTCTCGCATGTGTAAGTAAACTGCTGAATCTGGGCCTCATTAGTACTTGGGCGACGATGTTGACTTATCCGCGATTTTAAGAGGCCTTCGCGTGTTTCGCGGACATAGGCAGTGAGCAATCCGAAAACAATACACTTCAGTCCGTACACTATAGGGGAGAATCTCAAGTCAAAAAGCACTGAACCGGAAAAGAAAGTTGAGTACAGATAGGATTTTTTTTTTTGGAGATGAAAAGAAGATATAAATATTTGAAGTCCCCCAAATTTTTTTACAAGGTTTTAACACTGACCATTTTAAAACAATAGGCTGATTAACATAAAATTTGCATATATTTTTAAACACTTAGTACTTGTACAAAATCTGCTCTAACTAAAAGACGGGAGCATCTTTCAACATGCGACTTGTTGCACTTTGTTATTCAAAAGACATACCTTTTATTTGCAAATCCATCGCTCTTGGTCGAAATTTTCAATATTTATTCCTGAATTTAGCGATTTTTTCTAGATATTACCTCGCATTTTCCATCATAAAACGTAATTAACTGGTTTATTGACTTACAACCCGAATTTTCATAAACTATGACTCCTAATTACCTTACAGTTCAAGTTTAACCTCCCTGTGATCAATATTTGTTCAGAAATTTACCAAATCAAAACGCCAGTTCCCAAATCACTGATTCAACGCGCTGCATGGAATGCGACAATGGTAATTGAGGAAAATTACGCGGGTTAACACCATTGGGATAATCGCACTGCCCGTCTCTTGTGAGTTCCTATACAATGGCAGAATACACGTAATGCTCGAATATCCGTGGTGACTTGTGCATCATGTTGAATGGAAATCATTTATTTTTTAGTTAGACAATGTCATATCATCGAAATAAAATATTAATTAAGATGCTCAGTATGAGACTATTTTCTTTAATACATTCAATTCCTTTTTTTTAATTTAACAGTTATTTTTTCAGACACATATCACGAATCCTATATGCTAGTAGTTTTCTATAGCGTGGCTTGTGGCAGTATTTGAAAAAAATTAGCTTCTCCGTTCGCAATTTACGAGCTACTACATGTTATGATATTTCGCCATTTTGAAATTTTAGGGACTACGTTTTCCTAGTAAAATGCAGTTCTGAAAAGAGAACTTGATAGACAATTTTCCACGTTGGTAGATATTGTTTTCCACACTTGATCAAAAGTTTTCATGAAGAATACATTTTAAAACAGCAAAATACACTGCAAAATGACAGCATAAGTAAGAGGAAAATACTGCAAACAATTAAAAATTACTGTATTTGAAAAAAAGGAAAATATTGTAAATTTGGTCCAATTTTTTATTTTTTTTATTTTTTTTAAAAAAAATAAGTCTTAGAAAGATGAGTTTCAGTCAAATTCTCCTTATATTTTAACAGCACACTGTAATTTGATCTAAAAGTCTTCAAGTTCTCCAGAATAAATCAGCTCGCCTCATTTCAAGCACCCCAGTCGCACTCATGTCGCTCCGCTTCTGATTCCCTCTATTGGTTACCAATCAATTACAGAATACATTTCAAAATACTCCTTCAGACTTTTAAAGCTGTGCATTTCAAATCTCCTGATTACCTGTCTTCATATTTTCAACCTCGTACTCACAAGTCCACTTACACACTTCGCTCAGATTCTGCCATCTCCTTTGGTATTCCTCGTTCCAAAAAGAAAGCTGGTGATCGTGCCTTTTCTATTGCTGGGCCTCGCCTTTGGAATGAATTACCTGCCAATATCCGTGGTCTTGAAAGTTTATCTGCCTTTAAAAGTCTTCTTAAGTCACATCTTTTTCCTAGCTCCTAGTAGTTTCTGCCTTTTTTTTCCCCTGTCAGCGCCTTGCCTACTTGGTAAAGCGCTATATAATCTCATTATTAGGTAGTATTATTATTATTATTAAAATATTTTACAACAAACCGGTATACGCGCCGTAAAAAAAAAAAAAAAACTTGGTTAACATTTGTGGATAGCCCTATTAAGTTTTTAAAATTAGCTGACGTAATTTTGAGGAAGATGGTGGTCCTCATATTAAACTGTGATATAGCTCCATGTTAAACATTGTGGTGTTGTCAGTGGATATTATTCCCTAGCCCTTCCCACTCTCTGTAGGAAATTAATTATTTTACGTACTTGATTAATTTTATTTTTAGAGTATAATTATATACTGTAATTATTGCAGGAATTGTTAGCAGAATTGCTGACAGTAAAATACTGTCAACTTGAGATATCACTCAATCATCAATGCATTTATTTATTTCCTCAATTACATATCAAAAATGTACAAATATTAAAACACTATGATGGAGGAGTCTAACGAAAAGCAAAAGCCTGAAGGTTTTATACCCCCTGAACAACAACATTACGGGAATAAGACAAAATCGACACGATACAAAGCACACATTAAAGATACAACAAGAAACAAACAGAACGTAGCTCATAACACTTTAGTACAAATTCATAATTAATATAAATTAGGAAGCAAAAAACGTAAATTTGTAGCCATTAAATAATCGGAACATGTCTATTAATCCGTTAATTCGTTCTTACAGATTTTTCCCAAATCATGCCCATTTTCAGGCACTGTCAAAAGCCATTTTAAGCATCCGGACAGATACGCGGAAGTGTGGGTTTAAATAGACCAATAGTTCTTGCCTTCCATTTTGTTCTTAGATCCTCTGGTAAACTATTCCAGATTTTGGGCCAGTTGTTATACTGACTTTGTTTTTATGAAATGAATACAGTGTTAGTCTATTTTCTTGTATTGTAAGTATGATTTTCTTCGTGATTTTTCACATCCGCTTTAATGAAGGTAGCATATCTGTACTAGAGCTTATACCTGAATATCGCTATCTCGTTTTCATACATGGGAAAACAATTCAATACCTTGTATTTTTTGAATAAGGGCTCAGAAGGACATGAAAAAGTGCTATTGGAAATAATCCTTAAAGCTCTTTTCTGTAGTCGCTAAAAACGTATTACGTTTCCTTATGAATCTGTACTACCCCATAGCAATATACCATAGTTTATGTATGGTAACACTAATGAACAGTACAACTGATACATGGTGTGTTTGGGTAAAAACAATTTACCGTGTAATATTTTTACCGTGTTTTTATATTTTTACCGTGTATGTTAATGACTGAAGCTAAATAAAATGAAGTCTTATTTCTTTGTTTGTTTTCGTTGCTTTTCTTTCGTAAACTATTCCTCTTTTTAAATGTTTTCCTTTCGTTCATTATATAAATTATACAACTGAAGAAGAAATCTCTCATAGCACCTTTAAATAGAAAACCTAACGCCACTCCCATATACACTTAAATCAGATTAGCCAGCGTGTGCTCACTCAAATAATTTGTACAACTTTTGACACAATTCGAATCAAATTTAATTAAAATTTGATGATTTTGATACCAATATTAGTTTTAAAAATGACAACTATAGGTTTTCCCAGTTATTTTCGCACTTGTGTAATTGATTTTAATAAAACAGACAATTAGATTTCGTCCTAAAAATGTGAATCGCGAGAAACGCAAAACCGATTTAACTTTTCAGTAACTGATGTTCATTTTTGCGTCATTGTATTTCAACTGTGTGTCGTTGATATTCGTCAAATCCGTTGACAAATTCGTCCCGCGTGGCGATGACTACTGAATAGAAAAAGCAATTTAGTCTTTTATAATTGATTTTAAGAATCTTGTCTTTCATATTCGTCGGTAATCATTAAATGAAATAAAGTGTTTATTTCATGATTGGTTCTCACTTTATAGGCCATGTCCAATTAATAGTGCATGTAAAAGCATATCCTTCGTCTAAGAAAAAGATGCGGGTGGTTGCACTACTAATGCTTATATTTTGAATATCTTAAGTGGGTTGTCATAAAGGGTAAAATTTCGGCATTGATTAAACGGGTTAAGCCAAAATCATAAAAATTAAATTTCCAACAAAGAATAACATACTATTTTTTTTCAAGATTCAAGATTCAATTTTTTTTATATCGAATTGGCATTGTCCTTATTAAAATTGGTAAAATTCACCTATTTGCGTAATTTTCAGGCGAAAAGACTCAACAAAGGTAGGCAGAAATTAACACGTTTTGAAGATACATTGGAGGAAAAACCTTTCAGAATCATCCCAAAAGAACCAATATTTAAATTTACTGTTAATACAATAGCCCACACACCTTGACCTAAATTGACAGAACATAATGATATCATGAAATGAACGAATTGCTTTTTAATACGCCGGTCTTAATATTGACGGACGAATTCGACGAGAAAATGGGACGAAAACCCATGACACAAAGTGAAATACAATGACACAAAATGAATATCAGTTACCAGAAAAATTATAAACTGGATTTGTGTTTCTCGCGCGATTCACATTTTTTATGGACGCATTCCCCAATTGTCTGTGTTATTTAAAATCATTAAAAAGTGGCGAAATTAACACTGTGAAACCCTATCTTAAATTAAATTGATATTTGGTTCTCCATTTAATTTCAAACATTTCGAAGAGCAAATAAGAGTACGACTTTTCCTTAAAGGTGTAACGAAAGATGTCACATATCATGTGTCGTTAGAAATAATGAAATCACTGATTTTCGTTTGTACAAATGTAAAGTTAATATCCCCAATATTATCCCTATTGAAAGGATTATGCTTTATTCTTTAGTACAAACATTGTGAAATTTTGTAATTTTCTTATTGTGCGCAAATACGAATTCGAAACCATATGTTATACAGTGGCGTACAGGCAGTCAACCCAGAGGTGGAAATTTCCAGTCGTCCCGCAGAGGGGCCAAAATTCTTAAAATACGTCCCGATGATTTGCTCCAGTCTGACTTGGGAACAAAATGCGCTCGTATATCGCGCGAAAATTGCCAAACTTACTTTAATTTTGCCCACATTTTGCGACGGAAATTGGTTGCAATTCCCGAAAAAATTAATAAAATGCTCATTTTGGCCCAATCGTCCCCTCTTTTTCGAGCCAAGGGCAACTTTCCCCCCTCCCTCCCCCTGCCCCCCTCGGTACGCCACTGATGTTATTTTTTAAATATAATCAAATTAAAATATAAAGGAAACATTTCCTTGACATTAAATTATGTGTATAATTGTTAAACGCGGTTTTTAGTATTAGTAGATGTTATAAATATAAGTTATATCGTTCACTGAATAATCACTTGTTATATAACTACAGTGGTGTAACGTGGCTTTAATTACCGTATCATCATTGTGAGGAGATAAAGATCCCGAATTATCCGATTAAATCAATATTATAAAGTTTTTCCCTTAGTTTAAAAAAACTTTTTTCATTAAATTTCATAATCTCGTTAAGTTATTTTTTCGTCCCGTGAACACCGAAACGTGCATTTGTTAAATATTTGTTAAAAGCATTTCGTCTTCGTCAATTAATGAGCATTTGATGAAGACAATTAACGTTTTTTCATGCAATTTCGTCAAGACAAATTTAATTCGTCTTATCCATGGGTCATCATCAGAATGTACAAACAATTTCGTCGCTTTGGTCATATAATTTTCACTTTTAACTCATATATTGTCGTCTCGTGTTCAGTCAATAGGCCCATGACTAAAAGGTAGTCCTGTAGCATCAGCAAATTGGATCATAAATATTTTTTTCGTATTTTCCTTTGTTTTATATACCAAGCACAAAGAATACAGATCAGATTAAAAAGGAAAAAAATAAAAAGAAATAAACAAATAAAAATAATGATACAAAAGAAAGAAAGATAAATGATGTGAAAAAAGTAAAAAAAAGAGAAACGGTCAAAACGATGTTAAAGAAGGAAAAATAGGTGAAAGGTAAATAGGTAGATTAACTAGATAAATACACCACAAGAGACAAATATACTGAGATAAATGGAATTAATTACCAAGACGAAATGGTTTGTACATTCAATGATGGGCTAGGTTGATACCAAATAACTTGAATTTGACGAATGAAAATAAAGTTATGTGATTGATCACAATGTTTTAATATAATTGATCAAAGACAAATTGTTATAAACATACGAGGCATTCCCGTTTTCTTGGGACGAGAAACAACTTACCGAGATATAAATATAATGAAAGAATGTTGAAAACTAACTGGGGAAACCTATACTAGTGTAATGATAATAAACTCAAATTGCATATAGATCAATGTCATTACTATATCGAATGTTGTAATCCTATAAAACTGTTAGTAATTTGGCAACTTCTGTTTTTCCTTTCTATGTTCCAAAGGCTAAACAACAGCACATATCTACATGAAATACTGTTTTATTACTATACGCTATCCATCAATGAGTTTTAGTTGCAATACTGTGACTAATAGAGAAAGAATGTGAAAGGTTTTGTATTCTGCTAAACATGATTTTTGCGACATAAGAATTAAGATTTTTCATCTTTTCCCTCATACATTTAATGAAACAAACTTATATGGTTCATACCCTTAGACTAAGTCTTTTTTTTAATTTGCTAGAAATCATGCTAATAAGGTATATAATACAAAAAATCAAAATTCTTAAGAAGCATGTTTGCCTTTAATTTATGTCGCTTAGTACATAACCCAAAAGGTAACGACAATTTTTCTTAGTACATTAATAAATGTACAAGGTTTAAAAGTAACAACCAGAACACCAAGAAAGTCTTCCTCTCTCTCTGGCCAATTAGA
Organism: Ophioderma brevispina; assembly: GCA_023653785.1. Taxonomy (NCBI): domain Eukaryota; kingdom Metazoa; phylum Echinodermata; class Ophiuroidea; order Amphilepidida; family Ophiodermatidae; genus Ophioderma; species Ophioderma brevispina. The sequence goes on from JAMKCH010026393.1 coordinate 9,946, forward strand.
AAGGAAGCCTAAAATATTGAACATTTTGCTCTCAACTGTCAGACCGCTAAACGTTTTTATATACAACAATCAACCTTTTTCGTCACGTCCCCACCACAAGGATTTTCGTTATATTGACTTCGTTGATCTATTGCTTTGGTTATAGAATTCGGCCCTTACATAATAATTAAGCCACGGACCAGTATGAATGGTTTCGGCAAATTTATACAAGTCTGATGTACGTGTATTATTCCTTGCATTTCAGTTTGTAATCGAAGCCATTGGATAAACCACTCCTGATTGGTTTTTATTACAAAATACCTGATTTACAACACAAAAGAACTGAAATTTTTTTATACTATTTTTTCATTTCAGGTGATAAAACCATATAAAATCAAAACAATTTGACCGAAATTTAGGGCGTTCGCTATATGGCGCCATCTTTCCTTCAAGGGCAATGAACAGGCTGTAGTAGCGGTATTGTTAGTTAAATATATTATCTTTACCGTGATGGCCTCAACTTTATTCCGGTATTAATATATACCTTTATTCACATTCGAACCCTTACTTTCGCTCCCGTTTTGATGCAATGAGTTATTGCATTTTGAACATCATAATAGTGGAATGCTGTGATCGTTTTTTATTTTAATCTTAAAAAAACACCTCAATCGATCGATATCAATAGCAGTCTTCCACAAGTCACTAAATCAGAACAGTATGAATCGCATAACAAAATACCGAATTTAAATGTACATGTTTTCTATCCAAGCGGCAACATTAAAACCTAGACACAAAACGTGCATTTAATTTACACACTGGTTTTCCAGGCTGTATGACTGCTCCGCTCTGGGTTTTCCTACGTCACATAGTCTTCTCTCTATTGACACGTACGCATCATGATTACAATGGATAAATGTTGCGGCCCGCACGTGGCTATTGAATGAAACCCAAGGCTGCATTGTCCATGTAGTATCTTGAAAACGAATTTTCAACCAAAATACAAGCTGTAATTTTGTAAATGTAACTTCATTGGTTTTATTAAAGTTCAAACTGTTAACTGCTGTGGCTTGGTGTAAATTAGTTCATAGAATATTGCAGTCCAAATTTCCACGTGATTATGATTTGTTGACATAAATCATAAACAAAAGTTGGTCAATTTTGTTTAAAAAAAATCAAAATTTTGCATAATTTATTTTCAAAAATACACATTTTTTTTTTAACATTTAATCACAAAAACAAGTGTGTTTAGATTCATCAATCACTTGCCTTTCAAAAAAACCACAAAATAACAACGATACAATTATTTATAGGTTGTTTTCACAACCCGTAAAAGAACATAGTGTGGGCAAAAAAAAAAATCTGCAAATTTTATGGTTAATTGTCATAACTCCCCGAAACACTGATGCAAATTCGTGTAAAAACTTTCCAGACATCTATAATATTTAACATTAATTTACCAGAAAGATCCTATATTACTCCAAATGCGGGTTTTTGCTTAACGGAGCGACTTCGGCTTCAGATCGGCTCCCCTATTAGCACCATTACTGTCTTAACTCCCCTTTCATGGGAACCTGACTGCGATTCCCTCCTGAGTGCTACCATGAGATGATTTGTTAGAACCCGACTTATGTTTGACTTGTTGTACCTGTAAATTGCTTGGCTAGGCCTACTATAGGTTTTCCCGTTCGGTTTCGCACAATGTTCATCCGAATTCAACAATTGCTTATTTCAAATTCGTCCCAAAAATCGAAACCTGTAAACATTGCAAACCTCGAATGTCGTCTTTTGTCAAACACCTTCACCTTGGTGCACTTAACTCGTCAATGGTCGCACGGTTTCGTCGGGTTAATTCGAATTCCGTCGGGTCATACATTTCGTCGTATATGGCCCAACCGATTTCGTCAGTGTCATCCGGATTCATAAAATATCATTCAATTCGTCGTATAGGCCTGCATTGGGCGGGTAATCATGCATGCGTTTAAGGCCTATCATTTTGAAATGGCTCTTACCAGGATAGGAATTGACTATGACGGCAATTTTTTTTTTGTAATGTATCACTCAAGAGAGGGTGCACGCTAAATTAGCTTGCGATTTTCAAATTAAATTCTAAGTTTGTGGTAGGGACAAATCAGTCAATTTAAAAAATTTGGATCTTATATATTATGTTTAATACAGTTTTTAATTTTAGAGCTCATGTCCAAAAGTGATAAACAGCTTTTACTGTTTAATTTAGTTGGAAGCAGTCAATATTTGGCTGTCCCACAACCCCTGTTGTGTGCTGCTTTTTTTGGTGCCATCGCAGTTGCCCCAATAATATATTGGTTTTTGCCCCGAAACACTGACGAATTGAAAAGACAAATTGTTGAAAAACCCAATGACCAAGACGTAATCCCACTACCCATTATATCGCCATTTTGAAGGTCCCCCCGACTAAATTCGATCACGGACGACAACTGAATGCCATAGATTAAATCTGTGGATCATCGTACTATTTTGGGATGTCCAAGACGAATCTAGTTTGCAAATGTACATTTTCGATTTTGTGGGACGAATTTGAACTAAGCTTGTTGAATTCGGATGAACATGGTGCGAAAACCGAACGGAAAACCTATATTATGACTTAATTTGTGTGTCAATGCATAATCGTCGGCCTTCTGCTGCTTCACGCAACTGTCAATTTTGTTTCATCCGATGTGTTTTGATATCTGGATGTAGACACTGTTTGAACTCTAACTCTTCAACTAACATCAACTCCTAATTTGACCAAAATTTTGCCCGACGGTCTTTTGCGAGAAGCCAGCTATCAAACAATTTGTTCCTTTAACCCGGGCAAATTCAACATGGGGTCTGGTCATCCTTTTTTCTGACAGACCTGAATTTTTCTATATGCCTCTGGCAAAACCAATTCATGATGCTCTTGAGCACTGCCTGCTTACCTCATCATAATCACTACTCTAATGACCTGCCGAATAATTTCCAGGGCTTTATACCATGAACACGGCCCTGTAGCAACAATGTCCCAGACTCCTTGGGTCCATTTCAAGCATTGGTCATGTTTCTCAAGTGTAGAAGTATCTGACTTCTGGCTCCTGAAATTTTTGGAACCGGCTAATATTCTTGGCCGCATCAAAACCATAGGGCTTGGAAGATCTGATGAACGTGCTGTTTGTTTCAATTTTTTAATTCTAACTGAGCTTCAAGCTCTTTTTGTTTCATCTCCATTTCCGCTCCTTTTGTTTCATTCATTTAATCAAAAACAAGTGTGTGTTTAGATGCATCAATCACTTGCCTTCAAAAAACAACGAAATAACAAACGATAAAATTATTTTATATTGTTGTTTACACCCGGAAAAAGAAGCATAGTGTGCAAACAAAAAAAATTATGGCACATTTATGTTAATTAGGTCATTAAACTCCAAACCACTGATGCAATTCTTGTAAAAAACTTTTCCAGACCTCTATATATATTTAACATTAATTTAAGCCAAAAAAAAATCCCTCTATGTACTCCAAAATGCGGGTTTTTGCTTAACGGAGCGCATTGCGGCTTCGATTGTGCTCACCCTATAGCACCATACTGTCTTTACTCCCCTTTTCATGGGAACATGACTGGGATTTCTCCTCATGTGTGCTACCATGAGGGACGCGTGTTAGAACCCGACTTATTGTTGAATTTGTTGTACCTAGTAAATTCTTGGCTTGACCTACTAGTATGACTTAAGTTGTGTGTCACCTGCATAAATCGTCGGCCTTTACGGCGGCTTCACGCAAACTGTCAAATTTTGTTTTCACACCAGATGTGTTTTGATAACTGGATGTAGACACTGTTTGAACTTTCACAACTAACATCAAATCCCTAAGTTGACCAAAATTTGCCCGACCTTCTTTTGGAGAAGAAGCCAGCGATCCAAAACATTTGTTCCCCTTTAACGGCAAATTACAAACATGGGCTGTTTAATCCTTTTTCTGACAAGACCTGCATTTTTGTCTATATCCTCTGGACACCAATTCATATTGCTTTGGAGCACTTGCCTGGGCTTAGCCTCATCATAATCACTACCATCTGTCTAATGGCATGCCGAAATAATATTTTTCGGGGCTTACCAAGAACACTGACTGTAGAAACAAGGTCCACGACTCCTTGGGCCATTCAAGCTATTGGCAATTTTCTCAAATGTAAGAAGTATTACTTTCTGTTCCTGAACTTTTAGAACCAGGCGAATATTCTTGGCCGCGTCAAAAACCAGAGGGCTTGGACGAGTTCTGATGAAATAGCTGTTGTTTCAATTTTTTCTTAATTCTAATGAGCTTGCAAGCTTATTTTTGTTTCATCTCCACATTTCCATTCCTTTTGTTCATTTAATTTGGACATTTCCTTTCTTTTTGTTGCACTTTTTTGCATTTGCATTTGCAATTTTGCTTCTCTAATTCACGTGCAATTTTTCTTTTTTCCTGGCCATTTGCATTTCAATCTCCATTGAAGTAATTCAATATGAGCCCATTTCATTGTCTGAATATTTTTCATGACATGTCCCTTTAAAGTATCGTTAAGGGTTATGTGGGTGTGCATGTAAAATATGTATTATCAACATGACATTTAAAAGAGATATGCACAAATCTTTTCACATCTATTGTGACCATGGTATGACAACTTAAAGAGTTTACACCCAATGCACGACGAACGCCACGAAAATGTGAGATAATTATCGTACGAAGGGTTTTTTAAGTATTCTTGTTTTATTTGAAATATTTTGCTATTTCAAAACTTGTGCCACAACGCATGATTAGTCAATACCAATCTGTCGCGGCTGTTTATTATTGAGATTTTGAAAACGATTTTAATGTGTTTCTTTTGAAGATACTAGGTCTTTATACTATTTGGGGGTTCCCGCCACGCATTTGAAAACATTGCAATCATCTAATTTACGCTCTTGGTGGGAGTCAGTTTAAGGTAGATCGAACAAAATTGAAGCAAAATGGTGGACTGTTGAGGATGTATACGTTCTTCAAAAACAAACCCAAAAAAACACATTCCTAAATAGAATAATAACAACCGCATTGTCTTTAATCTGCAGCTAGGTTGCGCACAGCTTCATTTTTCTACTTATCCGGCCCTGTCAACTAATATTCGTTGAGTTTATGCAAATATTTGAGGCAATTTCTTTATGAATAAATAATGTCTACTTGTTTATTTTTTAAAAGTTATTTGATTTGAATTTGTTTTCACGGTCCCTACTGTATACTTAAATAACTCATAACACGTTATTTTAAAGGAGTATACAAGCTGATGCTGTACAAAGCAATGGAAATTTATCTCGAGTCTTTGCTTTATCGGACTGTCCTACTGAACCAGTGCATACATTCTATTGAATGCTTGCAAAACTAATAATATCAGTATCATAGATAACCCCACGTAATTACAGCTACCGGGGAGTGTAGCGTTAAGATATCAATGACGGAAAATTTCACTATCGATTGAGATCTTGAATTCTAGCACACTACTCATTTTCTACTGTAGGTTGAAAATTAGATACGCGAAGAGCACGCAATGCTTAAAGAGATACGTTGACATCCCCACCCGTCCCGCGAGATTCAATGTTTGCATTTCATAATCTTACATTGAATACATCAAGATATACTTTAAGGAATGTTATTGTAAATTGAGAATGAGAGGAGTTAGCTTGTCATTTCGCAGGAGAATGTCCCCAAGGAAGTGGGATTGGAATCATCTATCACTACGGAGAGTGGTCTTGTGGAATGCAATACGACGGAATTTGATGAAGTAATTTCTGGGAATTTTAGCAAGAATTCGGAAGTGAGTACGCGATGTAAATCACAGTGCACCCTGTACTCTTGGTTACGAAAACTGCAAACTAAATTTCATGATCCATAAAACATATGTTGATCTTATAGTATACGACGCTGGGATGCAAAGTTAGTTCTAATTGAAAACTTTTCATTTTTAAAAATCACTTCCTCGTGCATTTGTTGGATTTTCGCAGTTGAAGTAATTAGCGCTGACAACAATAAGTTAGCAGTTCCTTCCAGATCACACGTTTATTGGTCTGGGTCAGTTGGAACTTCTTTCCCTTGAGTCAAACGAACTGATATCTTTGCCTGTGTTTATATTCAGTGATCTTAGTCAGTTGGAAACACTACATGTTAATGAGAATCAACTATCTCAGTTGTCTCCTGAGTATTTTTATAATCTAACACGCTTGAAAAGATTATTCCTTTGATAACCAGCTGAATTCCTTGCCAGTAGGAACATTCAATGGCCTAGTAGAGCTGTTGAAGCTCTCGCTGACAAACAATGATTAACTCCTAATTGCAAGGAGAAATATTTGCTGATCTGATTCGATTAGAGATATTTTCCTTAGGTATAAATCAGCTGATGTCGTTGCCGGTAAATATGTTTCATGGTCTAGGTCATATGTCATCCCTTGCACTGGATAACAACGGGTTGGTCCTATTGCCTGATGGTATATTCAGTAATCTGACACAATTGGACGAGTTACTCCTCAATGATAATGGTTTGATATCATTAATCGTCAGGTGTATTTGATGATTTGACGTCTTTATCGATCCCTAATCTTTACAATACATGATATACTCTCTACCAACCATTGTGTATAATTCGATAAATGCAGTCAATTATCCTATCTATACCTTGCATTCAATCTTATGATTTTCCTTACCGTAACATATTCGCTGAGTTTACCTTATCTGAATATTTTTAAAAATCCAAAACAGTCGTTTATGAGACCGCTCTCTCTGCAGGTGTTTTTTGGTAATCAAGTATTATGTGTCCTTTTCTAGAATCTGTTCTAACAACCAACTGAATCGGTTGCCTGATGCAATATGTAACGATCTAACTTATCTAACTTTATTGTCATTGGTTTTATAAACAACTTAACAACTTTGCCTGTGGACGTATTGGGATGGCTACCTAATTTGGGCATACCTTGGAAATTCAAAACAATCGTTGTGACCCTCACTTTCTGCAGGGTTTATTTAGTAAATCAAGCATTATTTGTATTCGCTTATCTGTCCGTCACATCACCTGATGATTGCTCCTGGAAAATGGAAGTTTAATAAATATCCTTTATGTTACAATATCTGATATTAATGATACTTTCTGAATTTCTCCCAATCTAACGTTTTTGCTCACCTTAACCAATTAAGAACACTGACGGGCTCGATGCACACCAATTGGTTGATTTTGGCCATTTGAAATATTTAACTACAAATATTCATTAAAGACACTATCATGATTTGGAAAATCTTTGAAATTGGCAGGAATCGCTTCAAAGTATGATAAGTCTGTAGAGTTACCTTTTCCAACTGAAGAAGTGATCAGAAAAGGAAGAAAATGGCAAGTGGTTCCAAATATGATTCCCCCATTCAATTACGAGTGTTGTAGTAAGTGTCCGAACGGACATAATGACTAAAATTTCCGATTCTGTCCTTACGAAATAAAGCAGGTGTCTTCATAAACCCCAACAGACTCGCCATGTTAACCATCTTCAAACAATCGACTCGCCAGTATTGAAGGAAATTCGTTTTGGGGTATTTATGGATACTACAAATCCTAGATGTCAACCACAATCAATTAAACAGTTGTCCATGGAATTCTTTCAAAACCTAAAACGCTCGTAGTCTTTTTAATTTTTCTCATATTCCATGATTGTAATAGAAGTGAAATATTTATATTCAACTGACATCACCATATAGACCTAAGGAAACAATGGGGGGGGGCCTTTACTTTGTGAGAAAATCTTCGTTCAATGGATTGGACAACTCACAATATGTGTGAGATGATGGGTGGTAACCTGGCTGCTTTACTGAAAAGAACACATTGTTCCCCTCAGAATCCGGGTCTGTTTATCTCACATGACGAGAATGCTGAAAGATTTTCTTTTTCTTCCCTCGGATTTTCTATGTTGATTCTGGTGGTGTTTTTACCATTATTTGCAATGTCCCTAGTATTTTACCTTCGCTGTACCGATACCAATTCTAATGTCCAAACACTAATGTTTACACTATCTCTTATCTGGCCTTCCGCTAACTTGCACTCTACAGCCCACCTCTTACCGCTGGTTCCTCCCTAGCACCCTGGGGGGCGGGCCTGATGGAGACAGGGGTGGGAGAAGGGAGGAGCGGGAAAGCAGAAGAAGGATAGAAGGAGAACCAATCAGAAGAGGCGCGGGACAGAAAGATGGCGAGGTAAGAGAAACAGGCAGGGGGGGTCGGGGGGGGAACACAAGGTAGGGGTGAGAGAGGATTACAGCGGTGAGTGGGGAAGCAGAAATGTGTTGAGGGGGACGTGCGGAAACAGAATAGGGGGAGATGGCGAGTAGGGAAGGTGGTGGGAGGGGGAGTGAACGAGAAAGATGGGGGGGAGGGAATCGGGGGAAGAGGAGGAGGATGGGGGTGCGCGAGAATAAAGGAGGAGAGGGGGAGGGGATTCCGAACAGGCGGGAGGGAAAAAGGACCAGTAGCCAAAAAGGCGAAGCGGGCAAAGAAAGATCGATAGAGAAACAAGGAGGTGGGGGGGGCGGCGATCGCGGAGGCTCATAACATTTGTTCGGTCTCGTGTTTTTTCGCTGATGGCGTTTGACAAGATATTGTTGGCAGTTGCCGCTGCTATTATTTGAACTATTTTCCATCTTTTTTCTGAAGAGTGGCGAAAGGGCCCGGTCTGCAAATTAGGCCAGCCAGCACACTATCGATACTATCATGCGAAGTGTCGATATTTCTAACACCGTGATTATGTTGACAGATTCCAAGAATAAAATATCTCTAGCGCCTGGCGCTTACGACAAAGTCCACCAAGATTTGTTTGGCGATTATTTGGTGTTTTTCTGATTGTTGAGTGTGGTTTCCTGCTGTTTACTTTCTGAATATTTTCGGATATTTTGGAAATTTCCGAGGTTTGTGTGGGTTTTCCAGTGGTGAAAAGACCTCTAGGTATAGTACACTTTACTTCGATTCACTTCAAAATAAGAACAAGTGGTTTTCGTAATATTCCCGTCCATATAATACAATGAACACAATGGAGTTACAACTGAAACATCATCCCCAATATGGATATTTAACGCATGATAGGCAACCATTAGCACCTATTGTTTCCTATATTATTTTCATTGGTATCAATCTGATTTGCTTTTAATTATTGCTGTGCTTTACGCGCAGATTTTTCAAACTGCTAAAACAACCAGCCAAAAAGCGGGAAGAAACAAAAGTGAGAATGGAAAAATCCTGCATGACTTCTTTACCTGGGTGCCTTTAATTATAGTATGTTCCCTTGTACAATGCAACGTCATCGAAGTTAAGCCGATCGTGTATACCTGGACTGTTGCTCTGATTATACCTATTAACTCTGCAATAAATCCATTTCTTTATACCATTATTACACTGATTCAAGACGCGAAAGAAGTGCTAAATAGACAATCGGCATGTGTCGTTAACATTAGGCTTGGTTTGAAACTTCTCTTCTGTCGCTTTGTCGAGTGAATTAAGATTCAAGTCCATTATGGTATTTGTACCAATTTATATGGTATGAAAAGATGAGGTGACACTTCAAGAACGCACATTTTTGCACCGTACACATCATTAACCACTACTTCACCACACCAAAAACAAACACCGAATAATGCTTTGACTTACACCCACACATACATTTTATGGACTCTTAACAGTTCGGGCCAACTGCGGATCCGGCAATGTGTTCAAAGACACTTTGGACACTTAATCGCATTTTGTTCTGTCCCTCCTTTACCAATGTTGCAGAGCAGAATCACACTGATTCTATATAACCGTAAAACTGCTTGTTGTAAAGGAAGAATAGGAAACATCAGTAAAAGAAGACTATGTTGTTGGCCCGAACATGCCATTTTAAGTTTTTATTTAGAAGTGACTTCAATCAATCACCGGCTGACCGACTTTTCATGGCGGTTTTGACCTGTATTTCCAACGTAGAACAATAGAACGGTTTCCACTAGATATATCCAGACTGAAACCGGCGAACAACCAGTGGTTTAGTTTGAAGCAGGCCCTTAGTGTACTTGTGCGTCATGTAAGTTCAATAAGTGTAAGTCCAATAAATTGCCAGTTGATACATCTGTGTGCTGCCATTAGAGATTAACCTTTCCCGTTGAGTCAGTGGCCTTGAAATGGTTCTTCTCGATATGGTCTCTTGAAATAGTCACTCAGGATACCGTGTCGGCTAAAGAATCATTTTCAAAGAGCCATTGACCAAAGACTTAACATTATACCCTCAGCAAAACAAGTCCGCCCTCTGATACTTTTTGACGTCACTCGAAAAGTATTTACTTATTTTTTATTATTAAAACGTGATTGGATGCGCCAATTTCTTACGCACAAATGACAATTTCCTGTTGCCCGATATACAAATGTTTTACCATGAAAATCGCCATCAGATGAAATTTCAGGCCAGAAAAGAAGTTGCACTTTGTCTGCAAATTAAATTTCACACATACAATGGAAAAGGTACTCATTGCTTTCTGGTCATAAACAACATTTATTGCTCATTTCAAAGCTTATCAACGCATGGCAAGGAAGCAAGCTTTCAATGTTCAAATAATGGTAGGTCCACCATCCTTCTCAAATGACTTCAAGACACCTTTTGCACATACTGTTTGACCAAGTGTGTATACTATGCTAATCTAAGGTGGCCCAAGCCCCGTGCAATGCGCTGCAAATCCTGCAAAGATGTGTTTGTCTTTAATTGTTCCTGTCGCTTCATTCTGATGTCATCCACAGGTTCTCAATTGGATTGCAATCAGGGATCTTGCCGGCCATTCAATTGCCTCAATCCCGTTGTCTTCCAGATCCGGTTGGTGACATGACACGTTGAGTTGTTGCGTTTATCATCCATAAGAGGAACTCATCAGCCGGATTGCTGGCGGCATATGGCACATCATGCGGTTGCAACACCTCATCAACATATTATGAGGGCAAGTCAAGCAACCTGGACTACAGAACAAGGTCGTCTTTCCATCGGTACTGACTCCACCCCGACATCATCAACACTTCCGGCTTTGGTAGGGGCTCCTACTACTTCCTGAATAGCAGTCGCTTTTCAGCTGCTCCCCTCTCCGCTTCCTTCCCATAAGATACCCTCACGCTTCCGATCTATCCTTTTTCAAGTCGAATAGCGTCATTCATCATCGCTAAAGAGGACATTTGACCAATTAACGAGCCTGTTCCATCTCCTGTTTCTTCGTGCGAAGCGGACTCTGAAACGCGCAGCCCTTTTCTTTTCAATGTGGATTAAATGTCACAACAACACACGGACAAGCAACAGAAGAAGTATTCACCTGCTCAAGAAAATTGGGGAATGAAATTTTAAAAAAAACCGTACACACTTGGAAATCAAACTCTACGTTTCAGGAAAAATGTTCACTTCATGTGTGAAATTGATTTCACATACAAATGCAATTTTTTTCTTGCATGAAATTTCATAAAATGGACAAATTCATGGTAAAAACGATGTCTATCGGGCAAAAAGTAAATTGCCGTCTGGCGTAGAAACTTGCGCATCCAAAGTTATCGAAATAAAGATAAGTTAACCTACTTTTCGAGTTACGTCAAAAGTATCAGAGGGGGACTTTTCTTCTTTTTTTGCTGAGTGTATTTGTTGATGGGCTTTTTTCAATATTCTGGGTATGTCAAGAAAGTTGTTGGCCAGATGTGACCTAAATCTTTGGAAGAAACAAAACTTAACTTACGATAACTTGCCGGCCGGTAACCCATTTCTATTCAATTTACGTGTTGTTAGCATCGGTCGCTAGGACGCCTTCTTTTGTATTTTCTAAAACATGGTGAGTTATATGAATAGAAATGAGGACCCGCAATAAGTTATGGATCTTGATTCTGCACCAATGTGTTAGGTCACAGCTTACCCGCAATACCACTATGTTTTGTTTACATTAGTTTCTTTTTCAATAAAAGTAAACATTAATTCATTGAACACACAGTAGAACCTCAAAGTTTCTTTTCATCGCGAACGAGGCCCGCTTATCTCAAACTGGGTAGAAGTCCCAAGTATACAAAAAAGAGGTATTGCCAATGATTCTGTCAAGCGCTACTGAACAACAGGCATACAGGGCTGCCGGAATCAAATGGCCAATACCTCTTTGCGCAATTGGGACTGCTATTGTGAAAACGTCTACCATTACGGGCGAGGATAAACCAGCTATAACGCCTGACATGTTTAAAAATGCTTTTTATGGACAGTAACAAAGGCTCTGCAGGCGTTCCAAAAAACAAAGGGGAATCTGAGTGCTTTGTCCGCTGAATACAGGTGGATTTACTGTTAATAACGCCATTATTTGCTGAGTCAAGTGTTACATAGTGTTACGTCCCTGGATTCACTGATATTCAGAAAAGAAATGGAAATGGCATTGTATTTTGCCATAACGATATATAAATGGTAATTATAATATTGATATTAAATTATAGTGGGAAAAAATGGTGTACTCTGCGAAATATGTAATAGAAATGAAAACAATTTTTCTTTGATCCCATGACCAAATTGTGATGATGACTATGTTGAACGTGTTTTTCTTAAGATAAAGTCATTTTGAAGCAACATTTGTCATAAACAAAGATTATTTACACTGTAAATTTGTCAGAAAGCTAAAATGTACATACTTTGAACACATGACACGTGTTATATACGTTTTCTGTGATAACTACTCCAGTTCCTGTGAAAAAATATTAAGGGAAATCTAATTAAATGATTACAATCGAAAAATAATATATTCCATTTTTTTTGCTGCCTCAGACGTAAAAATAAAAAAGTCAGATTTTTCGTCGGAGTCGCTGATAACACAGTACATCGGACACTTTTACCATCTTGGCGTTTTTAGGCGTATGAAGTGTTTAACCATTTCAGAACTATAAGGTGACTACAGTGAATGAAAACACTTCAGACGCTTGAAACCATTGTTCAGACGCAATGTTCTAAGGTGTCCAATGTGTTCTCAGCGACAACGACGAAAAATCTGACTTTTTATTTTTACTCTGAGACACGCAAAAACAATGGAATTTTATATTTCATTGTAATCATTTAATTAGTTTTCTTAATATTTTACATATTTTAAGGAACTGGAAAGTATTATCACAGGAAAAAGTTAATCGAATACGGGTAGGTGTTCAAAAGGTGTTACATTTTAGGCGTTCTGAAAAATTACACATGTACGGCATTTTGCATAATTTCTAAATGTTTGTAGACAGGGTGGATCCAATAACTGTAAACCAAAAAAAATCAATTATGTAAATCCTGTTTCGCAAATTTTAGGTACCATCATAAAATGGTAGAATATTAAAGAAAATTTTACAATATGTTTCTCTTTAGTGTAACAACAAACAAAACAAATAAATAACCACTGATCACAATTTATTATAAAACCAAGACAAAATTGCTTTGTACATTCAGAATGGGCCCATGAAATGAATCTTGCCAAAATGGAATTTTGACTTGACGAAATGTGTGAATGAAAATAAAGTACTTTTAACGATCCAAATGCTGAATATAATTAACCAAACACGAAATGATTTAAACAAACGCACATTTTCACTTTTATGAACAAAAAACAACTTAACAAGATATGAATACTAGTTTTCAAAAGAGCAATCATGAAAGGGGAACAAATAACCTTTCATTTAGACATGTGACCATGTACCGAAAAAAAATGTCGACAGGAATCGAAGCGGGAAACTCGTAAAGTAGAAACACATCAAAACCAATTGTTGAATTTAAATCAAATACATATCAAGCCCAAGTTGCAGCTGGATGGACAGCGTGATAGATTTAGTGATTGATTCTTTAACATGTAATCAGGAGCAAATAAAGATGCAAACTATGACGTTGTTGGATATTTCCCAAAGGCAGCACCGCACTACGAACAAGTTTTAAAAAGTGGTCTTATGAACTAAATTGCCACGTAATGGCCCATGTATACTTGCCGTCACAGCGTGCGACTGCAAAATCGCTAGTGAAAAAACGCTCATAGCGTTTTGTCAATTGCTTTCAGCATCAATGTCGCTGGGAGCGTCTGAGCGAGTGAGTTGAATTCAAGTCAACTGTGTTGCGGGGCTTGCGTTAAGTCGCTTGGTTATGCTTAGCGAATATCGATTAGATTCGGCAGTCGCTGTCCCCATAGCGACGGAAGTGATGTATAAAAAAAATCGCTACGCTCCTGCAATGGTAGTAGTGCATGGGCACCTATGGTATAAGAAAATATTGCTTGGATAAACGTATAAAAAAAGATTTTGTTTTTCGTCACCTGGTCAAGATTTCGGGGTTACGCGTTTTTAAACCAATGCGACGTTTGGATTTGGGATGGAGTCGGGCTGCCACCACCGTCCACCAGCCTGCGTAGTGATGTCGGACCATAGAACTATAACGGTTCTATCGTAGTCTGGCGTGTTTGACCCATTGTGCGTTTGTCAGAGGGACAGGCGCGAGAGGTGATGACCACATTTGTAACACATCTGTAGACAGCCTGAGAGGGCCGCTGAAATGTGATCTTAAGTGCTGCAATGGTGCCATAGAAGTCAAGACAAAGTGACACGGAGTAATTTTTAATTTTGCAATTATGTTGAAAAAGAGTATACACGTTACGGTCTTACCACAAGGTTCCAAAAACGGCATATTTTATACTTTCCCTTGGATGTTAAAGGCTAAAAACATGCCAAATATCATACAAACCTTAATGTTAAGTTGTACAGAAGTCATTTTTCAAGTTACTCAGATTTGGAGATAAAAATGTGCAAAATCATGGTGGAACTCAAAGATTTAGGATAGGAATAGTTTTGCGTTAGTTACCAAAGGGCAACAAAGATAATTTAATGGTGACCCAATAGTGGTAATACAATAAAGGATATATGAGAGCAAAATTTGCACACAAGAGTCTAAGGTTTTAATCAAAACCATGTCATCTCGGCCTAAGACATCTAACACCATTTTCTGAACTACTGGTATTGGTGCAATTGTTCGTGTATTATAGAAATAAGTAGACGTTGGTCAAAGATGCCTCCTCCACTAACCGCGCTAGGGGGGTTGGGGAAGCGCCTAGGTACGTGTTGTGTGCGATCTCGGTGCGAGGATAGGATATGAGTGAAGCGATTGCCTTTGTTGTGCAAATACATGGAGACATTCTGTGTAAGCGTTATGTGTCAAAGTGTATTGTTATCGTACGATATCAGAGCAGCATGCCCTTTAAAGGACACATTTTTGGACACCATCAGACTTTAATATGGTTGTGGATTTAACTAACCATATTAATCTAGCGGAATTTTCCATTAGTGACCAATCAGCGATCGCTATAGCTTCAAAAAGAAAATTATCCCTAAATTGATGGATAAACATTTGCCTTAAAACTTCTTCTTCTTGCGTAATGAGGCAGCAGCTAAATTTGTTGTAGACGGTGGAGCTGTTGATTGGTTGGAGTTAGTTTGGAAATCTTGTCCAACGGTGGACGAAAGGTAGACATCATTGAGACATTGTGATCCGCAGTATGTGCTGAGAACCCATTGCAAAGCTGGAGATGGTCGCATATTTGCTGTTGAAGCGACCGAATCCTGTGCCAATTCCGTTTAGTGACCCATTTCTTGCGTGTGAAGCGGGGGCGATTAGAGCGCTATGCGATTTGTTCCTTAGATTTAATAATAACATGAATACTCTATACCAGTGAGCGATATTCGATAAATGCCAGTCAATTCTCCTATCTGCCCCTACCTTGACATTCAATCATATGATTTCCTTCCACATGCTAGACATATTCGCTGAACGTTACCTTATCATGAATATTTAAATCATAAACAATCGTTTGACCGCTCTCTCTATGCATGGCTCTGGTGGTTATAGTTTTTGTTTTTGACGTAATCAGTACTATTATGGTTCTTTTCTAGATCTGTCTAACAACCCACTGAAGATCGGTTGCCTGATCGCTATTACGATCTAACTGATCTAAACAGTGATTTTATGGGTTTTATAACAACGTGACCTGAACAACTTTGCTGTGCCGTATTTGATGGGCTAACCTAATTTTGAATACCTTGAAATTCAAAACAAGTCGTTTGACCTCACTTTCTGCAGGTTATTAGTAATCAGATTATTTGTATTCGCTAATCTGTCGCCACAATCACCTCGAATGGATTGCCTGATGGATATTTAATAAACCTTTAGGTTACAATATATGGATATAATGGAATTACTTTCTGAAAGTGCTCCCAGCGACGTTTTTGCTCACCCTTAACCAATTAGAACTACTTACGCTCGAGCACAACCAATTGGTTGATTTAGCCATTTGGAAATATTTTTTACCACTCAATATATTCATTAAAGACACTATCAGGTGATTTGAAAAATATTTGAAATTGCAGGAATCGCTTCAAAGTGAAGGATAAGTCTGTAGCGTACCTTTTCCAAACTGAAAATTTGACAGAAAAGAACGAAGAAAATGGCAGGGTTCCAAGATTATGAGTTCCCCATTCATTACGGTTGTATGTAAGTGTCCGAACGGACAGTAATGACTAAAATTTCCGTAGCTTCTGGTCCTATCACTTGCAATAAAGCAAGGGTCTTTCAGAAACCAAAAACAGGACTCGCATGTTAACCATCTCAAACAATCGACTCGCCAGTATTGAAGAAAATTCGTTTTGGGGATTATGGAGACTACAAAATCCTAATGTACACAATCAATAAAAAAGTTTGTCCATGGGAATCTTGTCAAAAACCTAACGCTCTAGGCTTTGTGAATTTTCTAAATTCCATTGATGTAATAGAAAGGTGAAATATTTAGATCACTGCATCACCATTATAGACTAAGGAAAAATGGCCTTACCTTTGTGAGAAAATCGTTCAATGGCTTGGGACAAACCAACATATTTGTAGATGAGGGTGGAACCTGCTGCCTTTACTGAAAGAACACTTGTTTCCTCAGGAATCCGGGTCTGTTGATCTCACATGTAAGAGGAATGAGTGAAGATTTTCCTTCCTCGGATTTCTTGTGGATTCTTTTGTGGTTTTACCATTATTTGCAATGTCCTAGTATTTTACCTGCGCTGTTGTATTACCGATACCAATTCTATGTCCAAAACACTACTCAAGTAATGCATTTGGCGGTCTTCGGTTTTCTGATGGGCGTTGACATGATATTGTTGGCAGTTGCGATATGCTTATTATTTGAACTAGTTCCATCTTTTTCTGAAGAGTGGCGAAAGGGCACGGTCTGCAAATTAGCCAGCACATATCGATACTATCAAGCGAAGTGTCGATATTTCTAATCACATGGATTAGGTTGACAGATCTCCAAAGGAAATAAATATATCCTCTCAGCGCCTGGCGCTAAGAAAACAAGTCCACCAAGATGGTTTGGGCGATATTTGGGTGTTGAGTCTGATTGTGAGTGTGGTTCCGTTCCTGCTGTACTTTCTGAATATTTTTCGGTTATTTGAAATTTCCGAAGGTTTGTTTTTTTTTTTTTTGTGTGTGTTTTCCAGTGGTTTGAAAAGCCTATAGTATAGTACCTCCTTCGATTCACTTCAAAATAAGAACAATTGTTCGGTTTTTAGAGTATTCCCAGTCTATGAATCCAATGAACCAATGGATGTTACAACTGAATGAAACATTCATCCCAATTGGATATTACGCATTATAGGCCAAACCAATTAGCAACTTATTTTTTATGATTATTCAATTGGTATCAAGCTGATTTGATTTTTTTAATATGCTGTGCTTTACGCGCAGATTTTCAAAACTGCTTAAAAAAACACAGCCAAAAAGGGCGGGAGGAAGGAAACAAAGTGAGAAGGAAGAAAGAATCCGCATGACTTCTTTACCTGGGTGCCTGTAATGATTAGTAGTATTCCTTGTACAATGCAACGTCATCGAAGTTAAGCCGATCGTGTATACCTGGACTGTTGCTCTGATTCGTACTATTCACTCTGCAATAAATCCATTTCTGTACCATTATTACACTGATTCAAGACCAAAGAAAAGGAGTAAATATGACAATCGCATGTGTCGTGACCATTAGGTTGGTTTGAAACTCTCTTCTGTTCGCTTGTCGAGTGAATTATCAAGTCCTTGGGTATTTGTAGCCAATGTATTATGTATGAAAGATAGGTGGACACTTCAAGAACGCACATGTTTTGCACCGTACACATCATTTACCACTACGTCACCACACACAAAAACACCGAATAGCATGTTGACTACACCACATACATTTTATGGACTATTAACAGTTCGGGCAGACGCCGGATCCGAGCAATGTGTTCAGAGGACACTTTGGACACAATCGCATTTGCGTGTCCCTCCCTTAACACATGTTGCAAAGCAGAATCACCATGATGCTATTCTGTGGACCGTACACTGCTTTTGTTAAAATGGTTTTTTAAAAAGAAGGAGATAGGAAACATATCAATTAAAAGAATACTATGTTGTTGGCCACTCAATGCCTTTTAGTTTTAGTGTATGAAGTGACTTCAAAAATCAATCACCGGCTGACCGACGTTCATGGCGGGTGACCTGTATTTCTGCAACGTGTTAAGAACAATAGACAAGGTTTTCCAACTAGTATATCCAGACTGAACCGGCGAACAACCAGTGGTTTAGTTTTTGAAGCAGCCCTTAGTGTACTTTGTTCCGTCCTGTAAGTGCAATAAAGTCCTAAGGTCCAATAATTGCAATTGATACATTCTGTGTGCTGCCATGACTTAATTTACCTTCCTGAGTCAGTGGCTCTGAAATGGTTCTTCAGGCGATTATAGTCACTTGAAATAGTCACTCAGATACCGTGTCGCCTAAGACTCAGTTCAGAGCCATTGCACTCAAAGATCTTAACATTATACACTGAGCCAAAAAAAGTTCCCATCTGATACTTTTTGACGTAACGTAAATCGAAAGTAGTTAACTGATTTTTATTATTCAAAAAACTGATGGATGCGAAAATTTCTTACGCACACAAAATGACAATTTCCTTTTGCCCCATTATACATCGTTTTTTACCATGAAAGCGTCCATCCATATGAAATTTATTGCAAAAAAAGTGCACTTTGTCGCAAATATTAAATTTCCACACATAAAAATTGAAAAGAAATAGGTTTTTAAGCAGTTGCTTTATGGTCATTAAAACAACATGTTATTGCTCCATTTCAAAAGCTATCAACTCAGCAGGAAGCAAGCGTAATGATTAATAATGGGTAGGTCCACCATCCTTCTCAATGACTTAAAGACATCTCTTGCGCATACTGTTGACCAAGTGGTATACGCTGCTAAGCTAAAGGTGGCCCAAGACCTTGCAATATGCGCTGGCAAATCCTGCACAAGATGTGTTGTTCTTCTTATCATTTTGGCCTGTCGGCTTCATTCTTGATGTTATCCCACAGGTTCTCAATTGGATTGCAATCAGGTGATCTTGTGGGCCATTGCATGGCTCCAATCACGTTGTCTGCCAGAACCGGTTGGTGACATGAGGCACGGTGAGGTGTTGCCGTTATCAGCCATAAGATGAACTCATCACCGATGCTGCGGATTATGGCACAAATGTGGTTTCCAACACCTCATAACATATTCGAAGGCAGTCAAGCACCTGGAATACAGACAAGGTCTGTCTTTTCCATCGTACTGACTCCACCCACAATCATCACATTCCGGGCTTGGTAGGGCTCTACTCCCTGAATGCAGTCGATGTTTCAGCGCTCCCTTCTCTTCGCCATACCCTCACTCTTCCATCTAGCCTTTTCAAGTAGAATCGGCATTAACTCGCTAAAAAGAGGGACATTTGACCAATTACGCCTGTTCCATCTCCTGTGGTATTCGTGCGAAAGCGGACTCTACGCGCAGCCCTTTTCTTTTCAATGTGATTACGTAACAACACACGGACACAGAGAAACAGCAGTAGTATTCACCGGCTCAAAGATGGGAATAAGAAATGTTTAAACCGTACACACTTGGAAACAAACTTAGACGTTTCAGGAAATGTTTCACTTTTATGTGGAAATGAATTCCATACAAAAGTGAATTTTTTTTCTGCATGAAATTCATAAAATGGACCGATTTCATGTAAAAAAGTGTCTATGGGCAAAGTATTGGTCATTCTGGGCGAAGAAACGTTGCGCATCCATCAGTTATTGAATAATAAAGAGAATTAAAATGACTTCAAAAAGTAGTTACGTCAAAAAGTATCAGAGGGGGACTTTCTTTTTTGATGAGTTGTAGTATGTTGATGGGAACATTTCAATATTATGGGGTATGTCAAGAAAGTGGTGTGGCAGATTGTGACCAACATATTTGTGCAGAAAACCAAAACTTAACTGACAGTAACTTGCCGCGTAGCGAACCCCATTTCATTTCAAGTTACAGTGTGTTAGCATAGTGTCGATAGACGCCTTTCTTTTGTATATTTTTCTAAATGTGACATGTGGTATATGAATAGAAATGAGGACCCGGCAATAAGTTATGGATTTGGTTCTGCACAATGATGTTAAGTCACAAGGGGCTTACCCCAAGCAACATATCCCATTGAGTTTTTTACATTAGTGTCTTTTATTCATCAAAGGATTAAACATAATTATTGAACCCACAGTAGACCTCAACGTTTATTATTTATCGCGGAACGAGGCCAGCTATCAAACTGGGTAGAAGTCCCAAGTATAAAAAGGAGGTATGCAATGATCGTCATGCGCTACGAACAACAGCATACAGAGCATGAGGAATCAATGGCAATACCTCATTTGCGCACTTAGGACTTCTATATGAAAAGCTACCCTTAAGGGGCGAGGGATAACCCGGTCTATAAGCCTACATTTTTCAAAGGCATGGACAGAGGTAACAAGGACTCTTGCAGTTCCAAATAAAAAAGGGGAATCTGAGAGGCTGTTGTCCCTGACTGAATACCAGGTGGATTTACCTGTCAATAAACGCCATTATTTGCTTTGAGTCAACGTAAAAAGAGTTACGCCCTGTCACGATATCAGAAAAGAAATTGAAATGGCATTTTATGTTGCCATAAACGAATATGGTAAGTATAATATTTATTATTAATTATGTGGAAAATGGTTTACTTCTGCGAAATATGTATCGAAAAACAATTTTTCCTTGGATTCCCATGACCAAATTGTGATGATGTTGAACGTGTTTTTCTTAAGATAACGTCATTTTGAAGCACATTTTTCATAAACAAGAATTATATTTCACGCATAAAATTTGTGCAGAACGCATAAAATGGATAACCTTTGAACACCTGACACGTGATCATATTATGTAATCAACCTGATAATTAGTAATATTGTTATTAATCATTATAAAAATATTTAAGAATTAATTCAAATGATTACCCATCGAAATATAATTCCATTTTTGCTGCCTCAGAGTACAAAAATAAAAAGTCAGATTTTTCGTCGGAGGCGCTGAGAACACATTACATCGGACACCTTACAACCTTGGCGGTTTTTTAGGCGGCCGGAGTGTTCACCCTCAGAACTCTGATTTAGTGAAACATGAACACTTCAGACGTCTGAAAACCAGTGTTCAGACGCCAATGTTCTAGGTGTCCAATGTGTTCTCAGCGACCACCGACGAAAAAATCTGACTTTTTATTTTTTTACTCTGAGACAGCAAAAAATGGAATTTATATTTCCATTGTAATCATTTAATTAGTTTTGCTTAATATTTTTCACATATTTTAAGGAAAACATGGATAGTATTTATCATCAGAAAAAGTAATACTTGAAATACTGTAGGTGGTAAACGGTGTTACATTTCGGGACGTTCTGAAAAATTACAGTGTACGAATTTGCATAATTTATAAATGTTTGGTATACAGGGGATCCATAACTTTAACCCCAAAAAATCATATTTCACATCCTGTTCGCAATTTTACCTGTTTACACATCAAAAAGGTAGATAGAGGAATATCAAGAAAATTTTTACAAATATCTTTCCTTTATGTTGGCACACAAACAAAAAACAATTAAATACCCACCTGATCACCCAATTCAAATGACCAAAGACAAAATGCTTCTGTACATTCAGTAAGGGCCATAATACGACAAAATGAAATGACTTGACCTGAAAATGTAGTTGAAAATAAAAGTTACTTTTTAACGATCAAATGTGAATATAATTACCAAACACGATAATGTTTGATTAAACAAACGCACATTCCGTTTTATAGAACAAAAACACAACGGAACAAGATATGAAATACTAGTTTTCAAAGAGCAAATCATGGAAAAGGGGGGACAAAATCCACCTTTTTCAATTATGACATGTGACCATTGTACCGAACAAAAAATGTCGACAGGAATCGAAGCGGGAAACTCGTAAAGTAAACACACATCAAACCATTTTGACATTAAAATCAAATAACATTATCAAGCCCAAGTTGCAGACTGACAGAGTGATTAGTGATCACAGATTTAGTGATTGATTCTCAACATGTAATCATGGCAAATAATGAGCAAAACTATGAACGTGCTGAATATTCCAAGAGGCATGCACACGCAACACGACAAGTTTTAAAAAAAGGTCTTATGACCTAAATTTGCACTGATGCCCAGATATACTTGCGTGTGCAGCGTGCGACTGCAAAATCGAGGGAGTTGTTGAAAACGCTCATTAGCGTTTTGTCATCGCTCCAGCGTTCAAAGTCCGGCTGGAGCGTCTGAGCGATTTAGTTGGCATTTAAGTCAACTGGCTTGCGTGGGGGTGGGGTGTCAAGTCGCCTGGGTATGCTGAGCGACTTATCGATTAGATATCGGCAGTCGCTTTTCCAATAAGCGAAGGAAGTGTTGTCATAAAAAAATCGCACTACGCTCCGGGCGACTGGCTCCAGTAGATATCATAGGGCATAAGGAATGGTAATAAGAAAATATTGCTGAAAGTATAAAAAAAGATTTTTTCGCACCATGGTTCACAATTTCGGGTTACGCGTTAAACCAATGGCGACGTTTGGATTTGGATTTCGTGGCTGCCACCACCTCATCCACCGCCTGCGTAGTGATGCGGACCTGAACATAACGGTTGTTATATCGTAGTTCTGCGTGTTTGACGCATTGTGCGTTTGTTCAGATTGGGCAGCGCGAGAGGTGGCTGACACGAACTTTGTAACCACATCTGTAGACAGCAGAGAGGGCCGCCTGAAATGTGATTCTTAAGTGCTGCAAATGGTGCCATCATAGAAGTCCCAGGACAAAGATTTCACAAGGAGTAAGTTTTTTAATTTTTGCAATATATTGTATCAAGTTATACACGTTACGTGTCTTACACAAGCTTCCAAAACGGAATAGTTTGTACGATCTACCCTGAACGTTACAGGACTAAAAAACAGCAACTATCACTAAAAAACCGTGGAATTTAGTTGTACAGATGTCAATTTTTCAAGTTACTCAGATTTGGATAAAAATGGTTGCAAATCATGGTGGAACTCAAAGATTTAGGATAAGGAATAGGTTTTGCTAGTTACAAAGGGCCAATAAAAATAATATTATGGTGACAAATTGTGGGTATAAAATTAAAGGATATATAGCAGCATAAAAATTTGCACACAAGAGTCTAAGTCGTTTAATCAAAACCATGTCAATCTCGGCATAAGACATCTCACAACATTCTGAACTACTGGTATGGTGCAATTTGTTCGTATGTATAGAAATAAGTAGACGTGTCAAAGATGGCCTCTACACTAAACGCGCTAAAGCGACTAATGGTACGTGTGTGTGCGATTGCGAGAATGAGTGAAGCGATGCCTTTGTGCAAAATACATGGAGGGACTTCTGTGAAGCGTTATTATGTGTCAAAGTGTATTGTTATCGTAAGATATCAGAGCAGGCCAATGCCCTTTATTACAAAGGGAAACATTTTATGACACCATCAGATAATAATGGCTTTGTTCGGGATTAAAATTCAAAAGACCATACTTATCTCTTAAGCCGGATTCTAAGCATTAGTGAACCAATCAGCGATCGCGTATTAGCTTCAAGATAAGTACATTATATCCGACGAACAAATTTATGGATAAGCGCCTTGCTTAACACATCTGTCGTTTCGTGAGTGTTTCATGAGTGGCCAAGCAGAAGATGGTGTAGACGGTGGAGCCAGCGCACTGTTGATTGCTTGGGGTTTGAGAAATATGAATATCTAGTTGTCCACGGTGGGGGGGGGACGAAAGGTAGGACAGAGTCATTGAGACTGTGATAGCCAGTCTGTGATGGAGAACCAACATTGGCAAGCTGGAGATGTCGCATATAGCTGTTGAGCGACCGACTTCCTGTTGCCAATCCGGTTTTTTAAGGTGACCATCTGCGATGGGAGATTATTAAAACCAGGTGGTAAGGCTCTGTCATAGCTGTATAGTGAGTTGGTTGGTCTTTGAAGTTGTCTAGCCAGGCAGCGTTCCAGTCTGTAAGATGTTGAATGGGGAGTGGAGAGTTTTAGATTAGTGGACTAAGCAACTAATTGTAATGGTTTCTCAAGTCTGTGGAGTACTAGTAGTACTGTTGTCCGCTCTTTGTGTGAGTGAGAGTGTTGCAACCATGCAGGGCGGCATATTCAGCAGCTTTGTAGACCAGAGCCACGGCCAGAGTGGGGCGTAGATAGAATCGTTAGGCTGGCACAACATGAAGATCCAGCAAGTTGACACAGGAGGTTATTCCTCGGACAGATACCTGCTTAACACTCAACTTTGGAGGAGGGACATCAAACCCTCAAGTAGTGTTAACAAGACGGTCACTAAGCAACGCCTTGAAAAAAAACTTTTGCTGGATGCCTCAACAAGATCATGAAATGAGGAGATAATCCCAGACGAATAGCCAGGAAAATGTCTTGGGGCCCATTGTCGAGAATGAAGTCTGTCTGAAGCATGAGAAGAAAGAGCTGGGAAGAGCTTGGAAGAATATAAGAGACATGCTGGAGAGAGAGGAATGAAAGTGGACAATATCAAAGACAGAATACATGTGCCTGAATGGAGAGCTGAAGGCAGTGGTCGAGATGCAATCCCAGCTGCTTTCCTGAGGTGGATGAGTTCAAGTACCTCCCCGCAAGGAATGGAGGGGTGCGACTGAATAAACAAGATAACTCATAGTGAATAGAACAACTATAAAGAAAGTATCGGGAGTCCTATGTGACAAGGAAAAGACAATCTAGAATGAAAAGGGAAAATCTACAAAATGGTCATGTGGATGCCGTAGAGACACTACCGCTGTGGAGGCACGTGTGGTCCAGTAGATTGAGCCCTCGCCCCACACTCCAAATGTTTGCTGGGGCGAGTCTCGATTCGGCCCCAACGTGTTGTGCTCTGTTGTCGTGGATTGGATGGGCCAAGTATTTTTGCATGCTCGCCCTGAAGAATCGATTGCCGCATATTCATAAGATGTGACCACTACCCATTAACAAAACATGTGTTGTATGGATTATGCGTATAAAAAAAAGGGTGTGGACTCGTTGTTGACCGCAGGCGAGCGTTAAAAGCAAAACTATATCAGTTAGATTGAAAATTAAAGCCAATAAACCAGCATCAGTTTTTGGAGAAAGCGTCCCCACATTCCGGATTATTTTGAGATTTTGCACCGTGCATTGGTAATTGACTAGTAAACCATACCTGTAAATGGTTAGAGCTCAAAACTCTCTACAGCCGTCTCAAACAATAAAAAATCGGGACAATCAGAAAAAAAAATGGGTTTGAACTTTTTGGGTTAAATATGAAATTTCAAAATAAGTCATTCTTACTTGGCATTTCATATTAAAGAACAAAGAACAGTCCTTCCTATGGTGTTTGTTTCATATTTATTTGACTTTTTTCAATCCAGAGATATAATTCCAATTAGTGCGAAACACCAAAATGATTTTGTGCAACTTTATGCAGGGCAAGAGTGTTTCGCGCAGTTATGCGCTGCGTCCTGAAGCTCACAAAGATTGCCCAATCTTGACAAAAAGAAGAAACAAAACACAGATAAAGTAAAAACAAAGATAGTCCTAGTTTTATCGACAAAATGTTTTGGCTAATTAGTCAAAAATAATCAATTCAATTATAAATATCTTCTTTTCATTATAAACAAATAAAATATTAAAAATATTTATTGCACGTCAGTGAAAATGGAGGCTGTGAATTTATTACAAAGATTGGGATCTGTTACAAATCATACCAGAGGATTAGACCGTCAGCCCAGAAGGTTTTGGTTAGGGACGACGAACGAGACTCACCATATAGATGAATACGGGGGACAATTCAGAACCGAAAAATATAACTTTTGAAACATCTGAAAGTCTGCGGAGACCGTTGTTGCGTGTAGCGCCAGGAGAGGGGTTGTAAGTTTCTAGGCGGGTAAAATATTTGAAAGATGCTCCTAATATACGGAAATATAAGCTCCGGTATTCCTAGGTTACCAGGAAGAGGTAAAAAAGGAGTCAAGTTGGGTCAAATGTGTGTGGTGATTCCTTTCAAGATATTTGGGAATAGGCTAAGCGTCATTGCTTTATTCAAAGAGGTCATACAAATTGTAATACCAAGATTTCTTTGTTAAAAAATTTTTCTTTTAAAAACACATATTTAAGATGCTGATTCAAAATAGGCTTTTTATTTTGCATAGGTTTGTTCCTCTTCATAGGGCGGGTCTAATGTCCCCGTTCCCCATAGAGTCCTACAGTGAATTTTGTAACCCTTCCATTATAACAACAAGGAGAAGATCGGAAGAGTGCAAAAAGTATTCATATTTGAGGCAGCAGATAGATATGGTAGGACAGGTGAGCCAGCTCACATGTTGATTGGTTGGAGTTTGAGAAATCTGATGTCCACGGTGGACGGAAAGGATAGGACACTCATGAGAATGTGTCGCAGTCTGTGATGGAGAACCTAATTGGCTGAAGCTGGAGTGGTGCATATTGATGTTGAAGCGACCTACTCCTGTGCCAATCCGGTTTAAGGTGACCCATTTCTTGCGTGGGAGATAAAACCAGGTGGTGACGCTGTCATAGCGGTAATAGTGAGTTGGTTGGTCTTGAAGTTGTCTAGCCAGGCAGCGTTCCATGTCTGTAAGATGTTGAATGGGGAGATGGAGAGTTTAGCAGTACGTGGGACGAAGGGAACCTGTAATGGTTCTCAAGGTCCTCGGGAGTACTGTGTCCGGCTCTTTGTGTGAGAGAGTTGCACCATGCAGGGCGGCTTATTCAAGAGCGCGGTTGTAGACCAGAGCCAGGCAGTGGTGCGTAGATGTTGGGCTGGCACCCATGATGATCCAGCAAGTCGGCACAGGAGGTTCTTCCTCGGAAGATACCTTGCTTAACACTCAACTTTGGGAGGACACAACTCAAGTAGTGTTAAAGACGGTCACTAAGCAACGCCTTGAAAAAAAACTTTTGCTGGATGCCTTCAACAAGATCATTAAAGAGGGAGTAATCCACGACGAATAGCAGAAAAGGTCTTGGTGCCCATGTCGCAGATTATGAAGTCTTGTCTGACATAGAGAAAGAGCTGGAGGTAGGACCGAATTGGACAAATATAGCGACTGCTGGAGAAAGAGAGGATGAAAGTGACAATATCAAAGAAAGGAATGGAAACATGTGCCTGAATGGGAGAGTATGAAGGCAGTGTTCGAGATGCAATCCCAGCTGCTTCCTGAGGTGGATGAGTTCACGTACCTCCCGCAAGGAATGGAGGGTTGCGACTGAATAAAACAAGCACTAACTCATAGTGAATAGAAAACAACTATAAAGAACAGTATCCGGGAGTACGATGTGACACATAATACAATTTAGAATGAAAGGGAAAAATCTACAAAATGGTCATGCTGGATGCCGTAGAGACACTACCGCTGTGGAGGGCACATGTGGTCCAGTAGATTGAGCCCTCGCCCCACACTCCAAAGTTTGTGGGTTCGGGTTCGATTTCGGCCAACGTGTTGTGCCTCTGAGTACGTGGATGAGGCCAGTATTTTGCATGGCCTCGCCTGAAGCTCGATTGCTATTCATAAGATGTGAAACCAATAAACATTAACAAAACATGGTGGATGGCATGTATGCGTATAAAAAACAAAGGGGTACCTCGTTGATTACCGCAGGCGCTTAAAGCAAAACTAATATCAGTTAGATTGAGATTAAAGCAATAACAGCCCAGTTTTTGCAGAGCGTCCCCAATTTTCCGGATATTTTTGAGATTTTTGCACAGTTGATTGGTAATTGACTAGTAACAAAACTGTAAATGGTAGAGTCAAAACTCTCTACAGGACGTCTCCCCCCCCCCAAACAAAAATGGTACAATCAGAAAAAAAATTGGTTTAAATATGGAAATTTCAAATAAGTATTTACTTAGGTCATATTAAAGATAAAAGAACAGTCATTCTATGGTGTTGGTTCATGCTTTTGCTTTGTCAACCAGGAGATATTATCAAATTTAGTGCGATACACCAAACTCGATTTGTGCACTTTTATGCATGGGCACAGAGTTGTTTCGCGCAGTTATGCGCTGCTGTCTCGGGAAAGCTCACAAAAGATTGCACTTGGGACAAAAGAAACAAAACACAGATAAGTAAACAGGAAGTCTCGTTTTATCGACAAAATGTTTTAATAGTCACCCTAATCTCAATGTCAATTAAATATCTTCTTTCATAAAAATCAAACACTATCACTAATATTAGCCCGTAATGAAAGGGAGCTTGCAATTTATTACAAAATTGGGATCTGTTACAACAATCATACCAGAAGGAATTAGACCGTCAGCCCAGAAGGTTTTGGTTTAGACGACCGAGATACCAATCGATGATACGGGAGGAAATTCAGCGAAAAATATACAACTTGAAAATATGAAAGTCTGCCGGAGAACGTTGTTGCGTGTAGCTCCCGGAGAGGGGTAAAGTTTCTAGGGGTCAAATATTTGTAAACTGCCTAAAAATCTAATGAAATATAGCTCAGATTATTCATTTAGGTACCAGGAGTAAAAAGGGTCATTGGGTTCACATGTTGTGTGCTTCCTTTGTCCAAGATATTTGTGGGAAAATAGGCTAAAGGTCAGTTGTTTATTCAGAACGGTCAACAATTGTAATCCCAAGATTTCCTTTGTAAAAAATCTTAACCAAACATATTTAAAATGATGCTGATTCAAAATATGCTTTTTATTTTGGCTGGGTTTTGGTCCCTCATAAGGGAGGGTATAATGTCCCCGTCCCCATAGAGGTTGCCTACTGAATTTTTTAACTACAACCCCTTCCTTATAACACCAATGAGAATGCCGGCACGTGCAAAAGTAGGTTCATATTTGGATTCATTATCATTAACATTAAAAACAAATATTTTACAAACAAATCTGGGCATTGCAACGGGTGACCTTCTTGAATAACAAATGACCTTTAGCCTATTTTCCCAAATATCTGGAAAGGAAGCACCACAAGCATGTGACCCAATTGACTTGTTTTACTCCTGCTTACCTAAGGAACAATTTTGAGCTATATTATCTTAGATTTAGAGGCAGTTCAGACATTTGACCCCCATAGTAACTTTACCCCTCTCCTGGGGGCTACACGCAACAACGGTCCCCGCCGACTTTTATATTTTCAAAAGTTAATTTTTCTCTAAATTTTCCGGTGTTCTATTTGGTATCTCCGATCGTCTAACCAAACCTTCCTTGGCTGATGCTCAAATGTAATTGCGAACAAAATAACCACTACTCCAACTCCAAAGAAAAGGTTTTAAAAATATTTCACTATCTTTGTGCATTTATAATTGTTAAGATTCAATCAACATTTGAATTAGGAACAAAGTATCAAGGTGTTGGTAGGAATTTGGGTTTTATGATACTTAAGAAGACCATAAAAACTCTCTGCTCTCCTCAGGTTGCTGTTCGCTCATTGTTCTCTTCTAACGAACAACAGTCGGTCGAATGTTATTCACTTATCTTAAACCATACCTTACTGATCATAACTTCCACCATTACTTACTGTTTTCGTCTCTTTTAGAGTTTTCCTTTCTGAAGGAAGTTATTAATCCCCTTTTAAGAATTTCATATCTGTTCCAATGGAATAAACTTTTGTTAACTAATTCGTTCACCGTTTCCACTCAACCTGAAGTGGCACAACCTCGATTTTTTGTGTTCCGCAGTAACCTGGGGTTATTTCTTCGATTGAAACACGCAAATGAGATGAAACCAAATGCTGGAAAGCCTGGGGGTCTTTTCTCTTTATGTGATGTAGAACACGACTTACTTATGTTTGAGATCATAATATGAAAAAAAAAAAAAAAAATCATTCTGATTAGTACCCATTTTTTTTTAACGGCTGTATATGTCTCAAAAGAAAGAATTTGTAATTAGAATAATTGCTATCAGAGATCTCCGATAAAATTCCACGGCGCGGCTGCTGAACAAAGTCTTTCCAAGTGGAAATAGCCGGGCCATCGCTCCATGTGCGTGGTACCGTCTCAATTATTTCTTCCGTCGGTTCAAGCAAGTCAAGCTAGATATCATTTGTCTGAGATGAACCACCTTTCCTCAAGACGGACATAAAATATGTCGCTTTCCAGCTCCGCCATTATATTACATCGGGATCCCGATTCTCATTACAAAATCACTTCTTTATGGACTGATTACCGCCTTTTCGCCATTCACTCGCAGGTATCGGTACAGACAATTACCAACAACAATGTGCAAACATCAAAATTTTGAATAAATTGGGGCGCTCTTTCAAACAATGTGCTGTCAAAATCACCACCATATCACAATTGCTGTTTGACCCCATGCCAAATTGTCTCTTTATTTTTAGAGCAATTTTAAATTCATGGCGACACACTTGTGACAAACTGATATAAGTAGGGCATGGCAAGAGCTAGTATTTCCGCGAAAATCAGAAAAAATCCATGCGGGAATCTTGCCATATAGGCCTACAAAGGTCATACTTGTTATGTTAGAGCCCCTCTATATGCCTATTCCCACATAGAAAGACGTGTAAAACTCCATTTTTATGAAAAATCATATTTGCCCCGCATGAAATGTCATCAAATTTACACAGAAATGTATAAGGGCATTAAATACTCAAACTTAGTTGTCAAAAGTGTGTCGCCGTTTATATTTTTTGTTTTTTCTCGTTTTGTCATAATAAATGGACTTCTCAAACAGCTGTTACGCGCCGTACAAGGCAAAGGCATATAAGTGCCACCTTCTGCACATAGGACAAAACCAAATGATCATTAAACATAACATTTATTGAATCACCTCAAAAGGGGATATGAAATTTTAATTTTATTTTAAAGAGACATGAGGAGCTTTCCAGACAAAAGCGCCCCTAATTGTTCTCGAACCTAGGTTTTCAAATATTTGGAATCTGCATACCACGTGTTAGATTCACAACCTGGAGTGATAAGGCCGAATACGCCATCTTTATGTAATAAGATGATGATTAGTAGTTTATGATCTGTCGCACGACAGAAAGTCACATGTGTTGTTCTATGGGAATCGATTACGATAGCAGGTAAGTTCAAACAAGATTTGTGGTTTACTTTTGTACCTGTTTGCCATAAAACCTTCCAAAAGTGTTCGGTAGGTGGTCTACAACCGATCCAGTGAAATTTGAGAGAAAACTCATTATCCTAAAAAATCTCCTCCTGTCACTCTAAATTAATCATACCAGCTTTGACGCTTTTATATGAAATAACAGAAACATTGACCCGTTACCATTAATCTTATACTCCAACTATATCTTGGCTTTTAAATTTCGGTACATGCACATCCCTCCAAATGAACTTTGCCCTCGGCAATATGCATGAAATGACACGAATAAAAAGCAGGCTAGAGTATAAGTAGAAAATCTTTGCCCATGTGTACATAGCAAGCGCATTATTGCTTTCAACCCGTATGTTAGCTTCAATGTACTTTAATACTTTTGATTCGGCGTACATAACAAAAAAAGTGTTTTCGGTGTTGAAAAATATAAATATGGAAATGACCCCATTATTATTTTATTAAAATGATTTGAAAAACAATGATACTACTTTAAAATTAATGGAATTTCTTCCTTTCGCTCTGTATAAGCTTCTCCTTTCTACTGTATAAGCTTAGTCATTGTCAACCAACAGAACAAACGTTTTGTAATAATGTTTAGAACCGGTGTCTTGTGTGGACTTTGGGCTATCATGCCCCCAGATGAAGAATCGGTGCACAAGGTAATATGCGGAGGCCAGTTCCCTAGAATCAAAGATAGACAAAAACTTTCTTGAGTGTGGTATATGAGTGAGCATTTCAAGATCCCCACAAAGGCTTACCATGTCTTCATGCTTTATGCTGTTCATGTTTGGTAGATTGGTCTAAGACATGCAGTGATGACAGAGCAGTGTGAGTTCGACACACTTGTGTAAAAAAAGTCTACAGATTCCACGAGGGGGATGTGGAGGTTTCCCAGCACACTTTCTGGTGACAAACTTGACAGCAACATGTAGATGCAGAAAGAAAGGTTGAACGTGATATGTTGGATTCATAAAAAAATGGTGTATTAGGCAGTGCTGCTCTTCTTCTCAAGCATGAGAAAGATCTTCACTATTTTTAACACTGCTCTAAAACTGCCCAGTTTAGCAACACTTTCCTTTGTGTTTAATGAAGTGGATTTATCTTTCTCTAAAGAAAGATAAATCCGTTTTCGGAAGAATATACAAGTTTTCGGTAAAAATAACTAAAGGTTCAAATGTTCAGTAAGTTATTTCCCCTAGCTGGACCTACATTCTCAATACATGCGCTTTCACGGGAGGTCAATAGGTTAACTTGGCCAAATCCGCCTCCGGAACAACCCAAGCATGAAGGGAACATAAAGGAAACGCCTACAGAAAAAGCTGAAATGTTCAGGTGAACCAGATGCATGTAGGCCCCCCTGTTGTATTCGTTTGATGTTTTCGTGATCTGGAGGGCAAACAAAAGTCCAGTTATATGATCTACCTTCGTGAAAAACCTTCTACTTTTAAAGAACCAATATTAAAAGAAAAATAATAACTGTACTACTGACACATCATGGCATTTTGATGACATATTTAAACTTCATGTTTGGCTACTGTATTACTGCACCAGTCTCAATCTTAACTGAATTTTTTTTTTTTTTTTTTTTTTAAAATTAAATTATTGTGAATTTGATATCCCTAGCGGGAGTCCCGTCTCAGTGGCTCGTCCCGCTTTTTATTATTATTTTGGAACGAGCATGGAAACCCGGTCAAAATCCAACAACCCCCGATAAATGTCGTGTTGTTTTAATACTTCAGTATACAAGCTGTCCCAAAAAATGTTAACGCTCGGAACAAAGACAGTTTTGTTAAAAAGAAAAGCACGCGTGTGTCTTTATTTTGGTATTTCTTTCAAGTCCATAAAATAAGCTTTTTTTTTACACATTATTAATATATTTTTTGCAATGTACTTTGACAATTTACATTCATTTGATGGCACAACGTTTTTCTGTAAATTCAAATTACTTTTTAAGGTGTAACAGACTTTTTATGATGAGCAGGAGTGTAATAATCAAAAGAAATCTCAGTCCTTTCAAACACCTTGGAAAATAATGAGTAAATAAAAGAAATTGTAATAACATTCAAATATTTTTAATTTGTTGAGCATCCTCATACAAAATCTGTAATTTCAACACGGCGAAAACTATGTCCATCCTGTTGAGATCAAGCGATACTATTGTGAGAACTGTGGCTGCTCCATCTGTTCTGACTGTATCATTGACCCAGCTCACACTGGTCACAGGGTTGTCCGTTGAAGGAAGCAGCCAAGAGACAGACTGATTCCATGCAAAACCTCTTCAAGAAAGGTAAGGACGTGGAGCAGAAGTATGAGATTGCCATCCAGCAAACTGAACAGGTAGAGCAAAATCTGGAAAGTGCTGCAAATGCAGCAAAAGGTACAGTCCACAATGTAAAGAAAGAAGCCATTCAACAACTGGAAGATTTATTGAAAGATGTGAGGACGATATCATCAGAGGAAAGAGACAGAAAAAAAGACAAATCATAGCCACGCAAGGAAGAAGCCCTGTAAGTTGAATGAACTAGATACTATGAAGAGTGCATTAGAGCGAGCAACAGAAGCAGTCAACTCTGGATCAGAATATGATATCACCTCTACCTACTCCTCCTTGTCAGCTAATCTACCCTCATAACATCCAAAACCAGCCTATGGCAGCATACCCGCAACGGAGTCACATCAAGTTTTGAAAACCCAAAAATTAATATAATATCGATTAGCGAACCATCATGTGGAAAGCAGAAGACAGCACATACCAAGCCACTTATACACGTGATCACAACAGAACGTCACTCTTCACCCGTACGAGTAACTAAGGTTTCAACACAGCCTAATTTTGCATCCACACCACTAATGCGCAGCCAACATAGAGCAACCAACCGTATTAAGATAATGCATTCCCCTACTACAGGAATACAAAGAAAGCAATGGAAAGAATGTGGCAAGATAGGACTGCAACCTCAGGGTAGATATCCAGGTGATATTGCTCTTCGGTCCAATGGTGACATTGCAGTGGCTAGTAAGTGGGAAGCCCTGTGACAGTGTTCTCTAGGGATGGTGATGTCAAGTGTGTTCTCAAAGGCTCTCCTGTTAATACTGAGAATATTGCCATTACTGCAAGGCACCGATACATAAAGTACCTGGTATAAAGATTTCCACATCTATAACAGTCAAGGCAATCCGCCTTAGTAACCACTCCACCTATGATGTCAACAATTGGCCATCCCGTCCAACTCAGTTGCGGAATTCAAGAGGTAGGATCATAGTAGGATTAGGTACTAGGACACAATACTGTGTGTATTCATCAACCTGATGGTACACTCATTTCAAAGTTTGCAACACCAGCAGTCCTTTCAAGATTGCATGTACTCCATTATGAATTGTCCCATTTCATTTTTTTAATAACAACACCCGGCAAGTAATGGAACAATCATGTCACAATTCCAGGATCATCACCTCCTCCTGGTATATTAAGATCATGGGATCCCGTGGTATGTGTGTTGCAGCAAGCCAGGAGAAGTTGTTTGTTGGCAACTGTGATGACCCTACGGGTGTGTATAGGTATATGACTTCAAGTACATGATACAAGTATGCGGATTGTGGTCGGCACAATGGGAAGTAGTCCATATGGTATTGCACTGTCCTGCAAATTAAGAGGGCTGTTTTTGTGGATAAATGGAATGACTGTATAAATCTTAAACGCTAAATAACTTACTTTACCATTTCTTAGTTTTGAAATCGTGATGAATAAAGTTTGTCAAACCTGTCAATACAGCTGCATTACAAAATAGTACTGGCCGGGTAAAGGATTTAAATTGGGGCTTTAGAATTGATTTGTCAGAAAACCAACACCACACGTTGCTTACCGCAAATATGATTATACAAGCACAGCTAATTCGTTATTAGTCAAAATATTGAATGTCCCCGTTTAACTCCCTTATTACTAGTCAAAATATTTATCCCCCGTTTAACTTCCATGCAAATGTCCAAAAAGCGTTTTGAATGGTATGCAAGATGAATTTAGGGGGAAAACAGTGTAAATGTGCATGACATATTTCAGCATCTTCCTGTCTTAGTTGTGGTTCACATAGTTGAATAGTTTCTTGAAAAAATACCAAAGTTGGGATTATTGATTTAAAGAACATTTTGAAGAATACAGATTGAGATTCGTGTTTTCTAGATGACTGTGATACAGGGTGGCATCATGGAGCAATTCTAATCCATGTGTCTTGTTTGAAGCCGAACACATAAATGTTTATATTGCTGGATGATGTAATACTAATTGTTTTTTGTATTACAATGCACTGGAGTATTTTGTCAAACTATTTCACACTAGCCTAAGTATTATGTTTTTGATGGCAAATCATTTCAAAGCAGTAACAATCGGTCGAAAAGTCGAGGGTTAACACTTATTTTGCCCACCCTTTCATTAAGGTGCAACAATCCTTTTGGCATCCGTATATTGTTGGTCATATAGTGACCGCCAAGAGATTTCTTCCCTCTATTTGGCTCCCTGGGACCCTGTATCAAAGGTGTTATTGCGTGAACATGGAATTTAAAAATGCACCCTAAACAGTATTTCACGACAAAATATATCCTAAAGTATATTTGTCCTGTTTTTGCTACCCTAAACAGTTAGCAATTGCTTGTGTCGTTATAAACCCTTTTATTATCTTTCTTTGTTTATACTTCTGATTTACACTATTTTTTATACAAAATTCAAAAATAAAAAAAATAATCATATTTTTTGTAATATAATTTTTTTATATATTTATGTTAAAATGGTCACCTAGAACTAACGATAGTCATCTAAAATGGCAGTTCCAAAGTTTGAGAGGGACTCAGATTTTGTTTTCATGCAGTAAACATTTATGTTTATTATATCAGTCTCTAATGATCTGTAATATACACAAAATTCCGATCCTGGGTGGGATATTTTAATACCAAGTTGTGATTTTCTGTATGAAGGACTTCGATTTGAGCTTGTTAATTCATACAGTGATTATTTATGAACAAGCATTATGCATATGTTAAAAACACAATTGTTTTTGAAACTGAGGGCGCTCTCCTCGTGAAACTCTGAGTATTGATACCCTAAACACGTCACAATTACAATGTGCAAGGTTAGAAAAAACTGTTACGCCCCGTTATCCGAAGGGTCTTTATTCCGAAGGACTCTTATTCTGAAGGATCTTTATCCGAAGGACTCTTATTCGTGAAGGATCCTTTTATTCCGAGGACCATTATTCCGAAGGACCGTTTATGTTTCCAAATTCACACTAGGTGCGTTATTCCGAAGGGTTTTTTTTTTAATTCCTAAGGACCGTTATTCGGAATTTTACATGGAGACCGTTGTTCCGAAGATCGTTATTCCAATTTCGCAATATGTTTAAACCGTAACCCTAAATCCTAATAAACTCTAACTCTATTCCAACCCTAATAGCGGTTTATAATGTAAACTTCGGAATGAAGGGCCTTCGAAAAACGCCCCTATTGCCAAATTCAAATAACGGTCTTTCGGGAAAACGTCCTTTGGAATAACGGACTGTCCCCGAGAGTGTCATACGGACGATGAGATGAAACTCCTACATGGGGAAAGTAAAATAAAAAAATGCAATTGGTCGGAGATTTCGATGGCAACCGCAGCGCAAGGTTTGGATGGGCGAGAATAGCAGTGTGCCGTGACGGTGCAATTGTGGTGGCAGATAGAGCTAGGGATCAGGTACATCTTGTTAGTCATTTTCTTTTTTTCCTCGAATGGACACTGGACACTCACATCTGAAGTCGACAAACCACGTGACGTAGCCGGGACATCACATAACCAAATTGGGTAAGTTGGTGAATCTCCGACAAGTTTTTTGACAGTGATGGTAATACTTGCAAGAGTTCTCTACACTGTCAGAGACGATGACCCGGATACTGACGTTAGACCTATGTCTGTAGTGGTATCGGTTCAGGGCAATAATTGTAGGTGATAGAACCGGGGAACCTTCTACATTCACAGTGAGACTGATGGGAACTTCATGGTCAAGGTTAATATCCCGATTGAGCCGTGCTTCTTAGCTGTTACCAGTAACCAGACCGTCCTTGCGAGTGTCGTGATTGGTATTCTTGGTAAGTAGTGGCCAATGAACCTTCGTTCTTCCTTAAACTCAAAAACAAGATATGCACGATGCTTCCCTCTGATTGATGGAAGGTATGCTGCCTGAAGGTTATGGTTTGTGATTGGAAAAAGAACGAGATAGTATTACGGAGCTTGTAAATAGTGAAGGTTCAATTTTGGCACCATCATGTTGTACGAAAAGGGGCGTTGTACAAAGAAGGCATTGCGAAAGACCCTTTATCGCCACAAGGCATGGCTGTCTGATGGCTCGCGATATGTGCCAACGAATAAATCTGTTCTCATATTACACGTTTATGTAGTTGTATTGTAAATAAAATCTAACTCATGTAGTGTTGTTGATGGTTTTGCAAACATCGTTATTGATGATGCAGCTTAGCCCTACTAATGATAGGCCTATCAGTATAGCCATAGATAACCCCAATGTAGATATTACAGCCACGTTGGAGTGTAGCGTCGTAGACGGTCAAGTAATTGGATAGAAATGCCTATCGATTGAGATCTTATTCTAGTTCTAGTCACACTAACCCATTTTCTTAAGTGTATGTTGAAAGATAGAATCGCAGATGCACCCAATTGATTAAAGATGGTATGTTGCACTCCCTCTAGATTCAAATGTTGCATTTCAATTTAGTTGAAATACATCAAAGATATACTTTAGAATTTCGTGTAATTGAGGATTGAGAGGACTGAGCTGGTAATCAGGAGTCACGAAGAGGAAGTGGATTGGAATAATCTATCACTACGGATAGTGGTCTTTTGGGATGCAATACGCGGAATATATACTGCCGTCTTATACAACGGAATCAAGGTATTTGATAAGTTTCCATTTATAATTAACACTGACTTACATGATTTTCAATAATATCGACACAAAGTCATGGAATCGAGGCTGGGACATTAAATACATTTCCTTAATTTATGTCTATATATAATAATGCAATTAAGCTTGTAAATGTTCACAATTATTTCATCTTATTCATATAATCTTGATAAATACGGATCTAGTGCGAACATCCTAGTAAGATGGCGACTTCGGATCGAGAGAGGCTTGACTCTGAGGGTTAGAGCATTAGTTAGAGCGAAACATCATTCACAAATTGCTTCCGAGTAGTAACTTTGCACCCTTAACAATGTTGCAAGTAGAATCACGCTGCTAGTGGCATGTTAGGCGTGAGCTGCAAACAATACTTGTGGTACAGGGTTGGGCTAAGAACAGCAATTAAATAGTACTCTGTGTTATCCACTGACCGTCATTTTAGTTTAGGGTGATTCAAAACTCAATCATCGGAACACCGTCGGTTCATAGCGGCTTTTGACTCGTGTTTCATTGTCTAGACAGGGGGTTGACACCGAAGCGCCTGTAGTCTTTTGCTCCTTTACCGCACAATATATCTATGAAAATACAAAGGTCGCGCATACAACCAAAATTCATGGTGCACATTTATGCAGTTAATACACTATCGTGTACGCTATTTGTAACCATTGACCGTAATAAAACAGTAGCATTGCAATAATGACTCTATATAGCGCCCTCAAATAAACATAGGTACGCCTAGTTTAAGGGGCTTTGGTGTGCGATGCGGATAATCCAGGCGCGGATCTAGGGAGGGGTAATTCTGCAAAATCTTGCAAAATCAGCCATGTTGGACAAGATTTTAGGCCTTTCAGCCCCCGGTAAACTTTTGAGTTTTTCAAATCTGGTTCGCCCCTGATCCCTCGGTGTAAAACC
The DNA here is from genome assembly GCA_023653785.1 of Ophioderma brevispina. Taxonomy (NCBI): domain Eukaryota; kingdom Metazoa; phylum Echinodermata; class Ophiuroidea; order Amphilepidida; family Ophiodermatidae; genus Ophioderma; species Ophioderma brevispina. The sequence continues at coordinate 49,292 of JAMKCH010026393.1, forward strand.
ACATCACATTCTTACATACCTATGATTTGGTCATTACATGATATTGCCCTCCAAGTAACCAATCAAGATAGTTCTTCGATGCCGATAAATATGCATGTGTGATAGGACGTTAATATTGTTTTGCGATAGGGTAGAACACATTTGCCGAAAAAAATAGAGAAAAATCTAAGAAATGATTTCAATATTAAGACAAAGAAAAACCAGGTTATCCAATTATTCTTCAGTTTAACATGTCTGATCTAGCATAGAAGTCTATAAATTGAAATTATTGTTCCGAATTTCTATTTAATGGTATAACAAGACCATAGGTAACTTAGAAAGAAACGGGGGGGGGTGGACGAGCCAGATCGCTTCCGCGTCACACAACGATGTATATGACAAAGTGCCATTTAGAGAAATCACATTTGAAATTTTGCCAACTCTATTCTTTCTGTTAAAATATACTAACTAAAGACATTCAAAAAAATTAATATTAATGATAATTAAGTAACAACGCACTTCCATTTTATTCGAGTATTTACTAAAACTTATATATTAAAAACTGTATCTGTTGATACGACGTAAATGACGTATTTCAATGCGAGATCATACGTCGATATGTGAACGTGACGAGCTTCACGATACGATGTCGGATAGGTCGTTTTGTGAAACGGCGATTGACACGCGGCAAGATTACACATATATAAAATGAATAGTTTCTAACACTACGACGTTAGTGAAACGGACAATTTGAAATTAAAGCCACCATGGGGACCATCGTATATCGTAATTATCTCACTAAATTAAAAACATCCAACGCCAGGATTTTTTAACGAGGGTTGTCGTCATTACTACCATTATGGCGAAACTTCACCATAAATGTAGAAAAATACCACATACGCCTGAATGCGATACTGCCGGCGAAATAAATACATTAAATAATTTTGACAACGATATATGGATAGTCTATATCACTGTAGAAAGAGCAGCAGAAAATCTAGTGGCTGTTCAGTAGATGTAAAGTCAGCTTTATCAGAGCACTTTCGGAAATTATTGAGAAGACGAAAACTCAATGCAAATTCTAATAACGCAAATAGATTCTTTTTCAATGAACAGAGTAATGACGCTCTTTCTTTCTGTATAAAATATTTAAACGTGACCTTTTATTTGATTTTCAATTCTTATTGACTTGCATAAAGCAGTCTTGTATTTCGAAGTCTTATCTCTCAGACAGACCTGGTGAAATTTCATAGCTTAAAGAATGAACCCGATTCGAAATCATCTGAAAAACATATGAGGTACTGCATCTAAACTTGGTTCTATGGCGGATATTTTTTTCAAAAAAAGGGTTTTCTTCCCATTTATTGTTTATTGCTTACATGGAAAACACGAGATTTTCTGAGATACAAAATTCTTTATGATAAACTTGTTTGGTGTTGAACACCCCCCAAAAAGTGTAGTCGAAGCGTTTAGGGCGAACCAAGTAGAAACGAAACCAAAAACTAACACGCTACGGCCCTATAAGAAAAGCGTGTATGGTGGGTTACTAATTCATTAGCAGCCCGTCATTCGATGCAGTCTTTCGGACCAGGGCTTTTGCGCGCCGGATGTATGAACACATTACGCGTGCGTTAAAAGTATGTTCGAAAGGCTAGCGTGCAGCCGTCTGCCAATGAAGTATGAACCTACGTTAGAAGAGGACTATAGGGAGGTTGCGAAGAACCGTAAAAGTCGTTCGCCGTTATACTTTGATTACCACCAAATAGGGGGCTTCATATCCGTGCGAACTGATATGGAATAAGTGTAGGCGCAGGACAACGCAAAATACGCAGTGTGTATAGTATGCGTGCCGCGCGCGATTCTGTGCCAAACGATCGAGGACATTGGTGTTACTTGTACCGCGGAACGATAGCAACCGCTATTCCCGCCATATTTGGTGGTAATCAACGTATGACGTTTATGCGTTCTCGCAACTTCCCAATATCAGTCGGTCACTCCGCGGACTACTGAAACGAGATACTAGTTGTTAACAGCAATAATAGCACTTTATGAAGAGGCCCCAATTTTTCAAAAATTTAAAGTTTTTTCCGGTTGCATTGGTAACTGGCTAGTAAAAATACCTGTGAAAGGTTAAAGCTTGAAATAGTCTATGTGGTCGAGCAAACGAGACGGAATTTTGTAATCAGAATAAAATTAATATCGGAGACTCCGAAGTTCAACGGCTGCTGAAAAGGCCTACCAATATGAAATTGCCACGACATCCTATTAGCGCCGAAGGCGCTTCGCGCTTATAATATCTATGGAATAGCCGGGAAATAGCGCCATGTACGTGTCGACGATCATCCATAAGGTGTTTTATTGGTTCAGGTGAGTAAAGTTAGAGGTAATTTTCTTGAGGTGGCACTATTTCATCATGGACGGACAGAAAAGTAGCATTTCCAGCTTCTACGCTAAGAACATCTGGGATCCCAATTCTAATGACAAAATCGCTTTTGTTATGATAACTACCATTTTAGCATCTTTTTTTAGGTGTAGTTCCTAGACAATACCAACCATAACTGTGCAAACATATCAAATTTAAAAATTGGGGGCGCTCGTTAAAAATTGGGCTGTTATTGCTTAACATTCAGTGGAAAATTCCGCATTCCCCGTTCACTTCCGTTAAAACATAATTTTCTGGATTTCTCCATTTAAAATTCACCCTCTCTCATTGTTGAAATTTCATGTTCCCCCTCTTGTTTACAAGTGTTATCGTATCCCCCCTCAACCCCAAGAGTATAAAATGTTCCCTCGCTAAGGGACCTGTAAATTGTTTTTTTTTTAAATCGGACTTGTATCGATGAACTGGATCATTATATCGGCCATCTCGATTTTATTAATGCTTTTAATATTAAACATAACTTTAATGGTAACGAACAAAATAATTGATATTAAAGGACACTTGTAAATCTGTTTGAACGTTAACAACCTGGAAGTAACTTTCTATTTATTATACATAGGCAATCAGAAAAGAGTTCATAATTATTGTTAAACCATATGTCTTGACAATAAATAACACGGGTCGAAATTGGAAGGACAAAATTCTTGCGGGAAAAAATCAAAGGGAGTTACGGGTATTCACAGGGGGAAACGCATTCAAACCAGTGTCAGTGCTGGGCGCTGACATTTTGAATATTGCACGGAATTAATTATTAGTTTGGGTGCTTGATTACACACATAATGTCAATCGATACAAACAATCCGCCAAAATATCAGTTGTGGATGTTGGGTGCTATTGGGTGCGTTAAAATTTGTCCTACCCATGGCCACACAACGAAATTGAAATGACACGTAGTCGTCTTGATTTAAAATAAACCGCCTCAATGAATACATCTTTTCACCTAAGCGTTGCATGGCTTATGAGAAAAAAGAGTATCTGAGGCACAATGAATCCAGGTACACAATTATACAACTGGCCACTCTAACACATACATTAATTTGTATCACTACCGAGTAGTGTATATGCAAAGCGGCCACCACAGGATGTGGAAGAAGCGGAGGCAGCCATGCCTTTATATTGTTGGTACTCATATGTTTTCTTTGTGGTAGGCAAAACATGCTAGACGGTGAATTTCTAAAGATTACGTAAACAAAACGTTTTGCCTCTCTATCTATATCGAACATCTTTGGGCTTCATGACCTCTAAACAAGACAGCACTCCTCCGTGTAGCATCAATTCTTAGACATTGTACAACATGCACATACAACCCGAAAAGACCGAATGACGCGCCCAAATGCACGTCTGATATAATTTGACGAAGCAGGGGTCCTTACCGAAACTCAGTCGTAAATCTAGTGCATCCTATGCATGACTGAGCGGACCAATTGTCCAAATCCTGTGTAAGGTTGAAAAGGTATGTTAGTGGACACTACGCTACAAGGAGGGTCACGCACGAGTTTGGGGAACGGACCCCAAGGAGGACGTCTGCAGTGATGGATATGTGTGCTGATTACAGTTTCAATTAAGAGTTAGGGCCTAAACAATGTACAATCAACGCTTGTTTGAGCAAAAGGTTTTTTTTTATGTACACAAAATTCCAATTAATCATTGCAGTAGATGCCCAAATTGACCACAAAGACTCTGTCCCGACTATAATTATTATTTGATTTATAGTAGATTCCAAATTAGATAAAGCATCATTAAAGTTTTAGGCCTGTCCACTTGTCGTGACAGGTAAGAGGAATTTATTTTAATGGCCAGGGTAAAAAGTTGATGTGCGATTTCAATGTAAGAGCTCATGATTGTAGAAATTTTTATACTTTTGGCCCACGCCCTACTTCAAAGATTCAATAGGTGTTCATTGAAGTTACATGAAGTTACAAAGACACAAGCAATTATTTAATTAAAAACATTGCAACTAAATCCAAGTGCTTTGACCTGCAAAATCATTATTACCATCACAGCATAGGAGAAATAATTAATGCATTCTTAGAATATGCAATACACATATAACTGCAACTAGTTTATTTGAGCCACAGAAACCTTATAGAGATTATCGCAAATGGATTATAAGTCACTGCCATCCCAGGCCAAATGGCATTAGTTATCATTAACATACCATGTTGTCAGTTTTCAGTAAGCCGATTCTGTGCAGCAAACTTTCCACCCCCCATGGAAATATCCAAGGAGTCTCACTGAATTTGAAATCTCACTATCATATACTGCAGAACTCGATTTTATTTATATGTTATGTAGGAGACCCATCCTCTCCGAATGAATATACACGTCAGTTTTTTTACGCAGGACGATTGAAGAGACAACACCATGGATATTAAGATGTTACTGCAACGGCAAGAAGTACAATAAGGATTACTTCAGTTAACTCATCTTGGATGACTGTGCGTCTGTTGAAGTCCAATCTGCTGTGGGATAAAGGAGGAATGTCTTGAGGAGACGCGGCTTGGGCAGAAGGAGACTTGTGCCTGGCCAGGATCCCACTAGGAAAACCTCTCTGGTGCTGGAGGAATTTCATCGTCTCGGCATGATTGTAACACAATTGCTAAACCCATCTGATAAAAGACAAATTACACATTGTAAGGAATGCAATAAATTGCGTTCATCGCTAGAAAAACAAACAAACATGTCCGGGGCACCATGATCTGACAGCCACTCTGTGAAATTCGTAGAAACTAAAGGCAAAATATTAATCTCAAGGCATATTGGATTTAAAATGCGTTATTCATAGTTTTCTGCATGTACTAAGATGGATACGTTTTTGTTTTTCGTCAAAGAGGTCGGCGCACGGGAAGTTTTAAACAAAAGGCGCGTTATTTCTCCGCTGAATATCTATCAACACATATGAGTTTGGCGTCTTTAGAGTCTGTTAATCTGAGAGACAAGTGTTCCATAATTCATGAATACAAGTGATGCGACACAAGTGTTAATTCACACTGAATGACATCACCAAAACATACCAAGGGTTTTGCTCGTCTTGGATAGAATAATTATATCACCTAGAATAATTATGAAGATGAACTACGGGCATCAATATCTTAAAATGAGGAGAAGTGGCCACAACAATGTTTATCACTGTTCAGTTTCAACATACTTTCAGCCATCCAAGTAGTGTCAGGGTTGAAAGTAATAAGGCTGGTCCAAATTTGAAGTCATCTCCATATGTGATAAGACTAAAAGCCAAGAAAAAAAGGTTGGCTCAGCTTCCCGATCGCATAGGTCTAAAAAATCACATTTTACCGCATTTCTTTTATTTTAAGTTTTCAAAGGATTTTTTATTTATTTTATATCTGGTCATTTTTTTTAAAAAAAAGCATACATTAGATTTAGAGCAGTTCAAACATTTCACCCCCACAGAAACTTTACCCCTCTCCCAAGACCACACGCAGCAGCGGGTCTCCGGCAGACATTCATATTTGCAAAAGTTATAGTTTTCTCTGAGTTTTCCAGTGTTCAGATATTGGTATCTTTTTCGTTTGATCAAAACCTTCTGGGCTGCCGGTCTTAATATCTTTATTAGGCTGCAAACAACATACTTACTCCTAGATGCCCTGAACTGTGGCAGTGGAATAACCACCAGCCAGGGTTGTCTGCAACGAAGCGTACAATTAAGTAGCCAATTTTCGGTACGTGAACTGTGTCCTTAATTACAGCAGAGTTCAGTTTGCGTGGAATCAGACCTGTCAACAAATTCATTAAAGTATGAGTCAGAAAAGTCGGTACCAGGGTTTTACATGTTACGTGTTCTTACAAGTAAAACTACCGCAATATAAATAGATTAACCAACACTCTAAGTATACTATTTCAGTAATAGTCCACTCTTGTTTCATTAATTAGGCTGTGTATGCTCTTTGAATATGTTTTCCGTTAAACTCACTTTTCAAACTGTATTTCCCATTAATCCTCCTTGCTCCTAATGATGTCTTACACTTCAACATGGTCAATGTTACTCTTATCTAGTCTGTTACAAAGCTTTTAATCACGTGATATCCACACAACTCCGACTGGCCAACCTATGTGACATGCTGAAAAAATCACAAATAATCACAAATTGATTTTAAATTGTAAACGTGGTTTTTTAATTATGACTATTGAATGTCAAAGTTGTGTTTTCAAACAGATGTTATTCCGTATAATCCAAAGTGCGAAAAACGCTTGATTTTTGATATTGCCATATTCCTAAATTGGCGGAGCTTTGCCGATCGGCTAACTTGCTGACTGTACCCAGAAGGAATACAAAGACATGAACGCCAGAAATACTCCAAAATAGCCGCTAAATTATTTGTACGGGTTTGTTACACTGCAAAAACTGGGGTGTTAAAAGTTTAACACCAAGTGACTTTTAACACCAAGTCGGTGTCAAGCTTGTTGGTGTTAGTTTCTGGTGTTGAAATTTAGGATTTAACACTTCTCGGTGTTGCTGCATAATTTTAATTATGCATGTTGGTGTTCTGTTCATGATTTGTTAGAGGCAAGCATTTACAATGGAAGCAGAAATAAAATACTTTCCAAAAGTACCAAAATTAGCTTGTAGTACGAGACTTGCCACCCCCGCAATTTTTAGAGCATTTTTGGGCCATAATCTAATGATTGCCAAGCAACCTTGCGTAAGGTGTGTGTTAACATGATTGACCATTCTTAGTGATGAGTCTAATGTGACACCAAGGTTCCGTGCTTCAGCTGACGGATGAATGACGAAATTGACAATGATCATCATTGGCCAAGAGTTAAAGCAATAGCAGCACATTTTTTTCTGAAAAACGCTCCAAATTTCCGAAAAAAATTAATGAGATTGTTGTACAGTGGCATTGGTAATTGGCTAGTAAACAATACCTGTGAATGGTAGAGTTCAAAATTCTCTGTGTCGCAAAAGAAGGAATTTTGTAATTAAAATAATTAATATCGGAGATCTCCGATAATAATTCAACGGCTGCTGGAAACGTTCTTTCAATATAAAATAGCCGGGGAATCGCGCCATGTACGTGTCTACTACGCTCAACCATAGTTGTTCCGTCGGTTCGGGCAAGTCAAGTTGGAGGTCATTTTCGTGAAGTGGCACTATACTTCATCATGGACGGACATAAATTTGGCGTTTCCAGCTCCGCCATTAATTACAATCAGGGATTCTAATGACAAAATCGCTTCTTTTATGACAAATACGCTTTTTAGCATTGTCATTCGTAGGTATTAGACCGGCAGCGCAGAAGGTTTTGATCAAACGAACGATATACCAATATCTGAATACTGGAAAATTCGGAGAAAAATATAACTTTTGCAAATATGAATGTCTGCCGGAGACCCGCTGCTGCGTGATGGCCCCAGGAGAGGGGTAAAATTACTATTGGGGTCAAATGTTTGAACTGCTCTAACTCTAATGAAATATAGCTCAAATTATTCCTTATGTAACCAGGATTTAAAAATTCAATTGAGTCACATGCATGTGGTGCCTCCTTTGCAAGATATTCGGGAAAATAGGCTAAAGGTTATTTGTTTATTCAAGAAAGGTCAACGTTTGCAATATCCAGATTTCTTTGTAAAAATATTTAAAAAAATATTAATGATACTGATTCAAAATATGCTATTTAATTTTGCACAGGATGGGTTCCTTTTAATAGGGAGGGGTATAATGTCCTCATCCCCATACAGTCCTACAGGGAATTTTGTACCCCTCCCATTATAACAACAAGAAGATGCCGAAAGTACAAAAGCATTTCATATTTGGAATCAGTATCATTAAACATTGTTTTAAATATTTTTACAAAGAAATCTAGGTATTGCAAAGGGTGACCATTCTTGAATAAACAAATGACCTTTAGCCTATTTTCCAAAATATTTTGGAAAAGAATTACCACACACATGTGACCCAATTGACTTTTTTCTCCTGGTTAGTTAAGGAATAATTTGAGCTATATTACATTAGATTTAGACCAGTTCAAACATTTGACCCCATAGTAACTTTACCCCTCTCCTGGGGCCACACGTAGCAGCGGGTCTCCGGCAGACATTCATATTTGCAAAAGTTATATTTTTCTCTGAATTTTTCCGTGTTCAGATATTGGTATCTCGTTCGTTTAATAAAAACCTTTTGGGCTGCTGCTCTATATAGTTAAAAAGATAATTACCAACACAACTGTGCAAAAATCCCCAATTTTGACAATTGTGGACGCTCTTCAAAAATGTACCATTATTCTTTAAGAGTTCGATCCGTTAAAATGAGAGCGAAAGTACAACATCTTTGTCTTCGTGTCATTCAGTATCAGCTTGTTGGATTAAACCACAACTGTTAAAAATGTTCATTAAAATAACAGCGATTTGACTGGCAGCTGGGACTCACAACAGTTAAAATCACGTTTTTTTACAGTCATTTGCACGTTTCGAGTCCCTTTTACAGTTATTTGCACGTTTTGAATCCCGGCTAACAGTCAAAACGCCGTTATTTTAAGATCATTTTTAACAGTGCAGGATCTGATGTCTGCAATGTATGATTACGTTGGCTCTTACAGCTAGTTGTATGAGCTCTTGGATATCTAATGTTCTTGGATATAGATAGCTATAGATGCAACTCTTACCTTTTCGATCACGTTCCACGAATTCATCAAAAGTAATCAATGTTGACAAAGCCTGTTGAGCTACAACATGAAAGTTGTGACCATGAAGATGCAAAGGATGGCATATACTTAAAGCATCTGCATTCATGAAGACGAACTCAGCAACCTGACAAATTAAGAACAGAAGGAATGAAAAACCCCTTGGATTTGGACATGGGAGGCGGGGAAGGAGTAGAAATATAGAAACATCCAAATAAATGATGGAATATATATATTCAAGGATTATATCCGACTACACCCGCCTTGGTCGCCACCATGGCCACGGTGGTGTAATTTTAATAAATATAAACTCCTCAAAAAAGGTTTTGTATTTCTCCTTTAATTTGAAATTTTATTACACTCTATTGCATATCAGTAAAAAGCTCAGTTATTCATCTGTACAATGACAGCAATATCATAAGAATTGATTACTTCATGGTTGAGTGACATTCCTTTGAATATGTAGGTCTGAAAGAGAAAGTGCAAAATTTCAGTACCTGTACTCAACATAGGGTTGCTTAAATTAGGAGTATTAGGTTAAACGGAATGTGCCCAATTTCATGAGTTTGCTGATGGCAGGCTACTGAAGTTTGTTTAACCCTTTCATTCTCAAGTTACTCATTGACGATCCTAGCATGATACGGACGGCCATTAGTATCGTCTCGGAGTACTGCATATCGTCCCAGATTGAGGACATAAGAGATGTCAACGGCCTTAGAATATTGTCCGCGAAAACGACAGCGTTGTTGCCTTCAACAACAACAAGTCTTGTCTTCCCAGTTATCAAGGCTGCCTCCACCAAAAGCTGTCACTCTACCAATGCAACAGACAGGGAAACTTCACCACGTCTCCTCCAAACTTTAACTCTACCATCCAAGTTCCGAAGACAAAATCTGCATTCATCTGAAAACATGGAATTTCTGTCACCATGTTTAAATTCCACTACCGGTGTTTCCGACACCACCTTAACTGGGTCTGAGGGTGAAGGGTTGTCATTGCTGGCTTCTTAGCAAGTTACCATTCTCTCAGATTGGACTTGTGTCAATACTGCCCCACAAACCGTGCCTGTAAATTTCTGGAAGACAATCTCCAATTCCGAAGAGCAGAGAGTAATAAACCTGTCTTTCTGGGGCGTTGCTGCCCGGGGACAACCGTTTCTGGGTCTCACCTCCCCATTACCAGTTTGCACGGAATTTTGTTTTCCATTTTGATACAGCACTAAGGTTTACCCCAACATTGGCTACAACTTGATTCTGGGATATGTCAGCTTCAATTTGCCCCATGGCACGAGCCTTCTGTACATCTGATACTCGTGGCATGATGAGATACTGAATGACCACTCTGAGACATTTTCCTATTCAAAGACCCGGGTTCAAAGCAAACCTAATCCTCTTAAGCTGTGTAACCCTGTGTAACTCTTAAACTGAGGTATTGAAATTTGGCACTTTCTTTTTCAGACCTACCAGTATTCAAATGAGTGTCACTCAACCATGAAGAAACCAAATCTTATGATGTTGGTGTCATTGTACAGAGGACAACCTGAGCTTTGCACTGATATGCAAAAGAGTGTAATAAAAATTTTCAACTAAATGAGAAATACATGTCTGAAAAAATTTCCAAACTTTTTTGAGGAGTTTGTAATGTAAGGCCTATTCTGTTATTAACGTGCACTCGCATCACGGGCTCGCACCCTTGGTTGTTTTAACTGTCTTACCTGGTTAGTCTTTAGTTGGACCCTGTTGATACATCTGCAGGCATGTTTTGTACAGTTTGAATAGCTTTCGCAGAAGTCGTCTTCTTTCACATCATGCCACTGATATAGTAGAGGGCTTGATGGAGATTTAAACGTGAAATCGTTAAATGTTGGCCCAAATGCTCCTGCACTTCTAGTTTGTATACCCATGTAAAAGGTAGCGTCTGCTTCTTTGGGCGTCTCGTCTGGTCCTGCATTAAAATATTAAAGCAATATTAGCACATTTTTTTGAAGAGCGCCCCCAATTTTATTCAAACTTTGATATTTTTTACACGATTGCCAAATTGGTAATTGGCAGTAAACTATACCTGTGAATGGTTAAGCTCGAAAATGTCATGTGTCACAAACGAAGGAAATTTTACTAGAATAATTATTATCGGGGATCCCCATAATAATACCATAACGGCTGCTGTACCGGCCTTCCATGTGAAATAGCCGGGAAATAAGCGGCGCCATCTTCTAAACGTGTCCTACGCTCATCCATTATAGTTGGTTTTAATAGTTCAGGAAAGCCAAGTTATAGTTATTTTCTCGAAGTGGCACTATTTCATCATGGACGGACATAAACGATGCATTTCCAGCTCCTGCCGGTTTAATTCCAATCTTGGATCCCAATTCTATTACAAATCGCTTATTTGGTGATAAATACGCATTTTTTTTAGCAATTCTCGTTCACAATGTAGTAGTTCCTAGACAATTACCAACGTAACTGTGCAAAATAATCAAATTTTTGAAAAATTGGGGGACGGCTTCAAAAAGTGCTAATATTTCTTTAAATTGTGTTATTATTTTAACGTCAGAAAAGTTCTCGTCGGAACGTATTCGCACCGTTAAACAAGAGATAAGTGTGGAAAGCGTGGACCTAAATATAAATTGAATTTTTAATTGAAGCTCAGCATATGAGTCATTTCACAGGTACTCCCCGCTGGTGTGACTAGGTGGATGATTACGATGTAGTACCCATGTGGCTGGGTACATGTACTCCGTGGCTACTTCATAGTACTTCAAGTGAAGAATTCGAATCTGTATGAAGAGCTCGTGTGTAAACCGATATACCATTTTCCCAAATTGAGGTCGTATACAACTCGACAATAACTTCAAGAGCGTGTAATATTAAAATAATTAGGACATCAATTTACCTACAGCCAGCATTAACGCAATGGTAATCGTGTCTCAAAATGTTTCAAAATGGCGTATCAGTCTTTACAAACGAACCGTGACTCTTCACAGTTTCCAATACGGATATCCGAGTTGAAAGTGATCTAAGTTCCGTCAGGGGACCCCATCCAGTGTAAACCTACCTAATGGTACCAGTTCTGTTATTCCAATACTCTTCTCCAATGTCGGCTGCGTACCATCCAGGCATTCATTAACGACGGTAGTACTAGTAGATGTATCATCTATGAACTCGTCATCTTTGTGGGGTTCTCTTCAGGCGCACCTTCGAATGAATAATGCCAGAGGATGTAAGCCCTTCCTGATCTGCGTGACCCTAATATTTATAACGGAAGCAAGGATAAAAGCATAAGTCATTCATTTAAACCAAGTTTGTAAAGAATAATTTGTTATGTGGCTCGTGTGTTACTTGCTTATTCCTTATGCATGGTTGTTGTGGTAATTATTTGGTTCTTTTGGTCAATGTAAATATAGGTAAGAACGGCCAAGGGTGCAATCAGACTTTGAGTCGCTGCTACGCTCTAAGGCATAAGCACATCATCTTCTTGTCTACAGGATCAAATGTTATGTTGCACAATGATGAGGAGTCTATCTGAAGGCGTCAAATCGCCAGCAGAGACTCGAAGTTAGACTCGAGAGCATGAAGAGAGAACGGCGGATTGAAACCGGTTGTTACGTTGGCTCTAATTCCGATGATACAAATACATTTTGTTTTGATTTTAGAAATCAGACCCGTTTTATCCCTTCGGGTAGCGTCCCAGCCTCCCTCGATTTAGATCCCAATTGGACCGGTGTGTGTATTTGTAGGTATTAAAATAAATGGGCCACGATATCCTGAGGTAGTTCTATAATTATGGTACTCTTGCTGAATGGCAACCATTTATGTAGACACTGGTGGTGCGGTCGCTAAAATATGATTTCACCTACTGAAGGGCTGTGCCACTGATTCTAAGTTCTTGATGCGTTCGTTAATAAAACAGATCTATAAGCATAACCCCAAAATGTGAAACGGTTTAGTCTAATAAGACAAGGGAACACCCCTTGTCAATGATGAATTAATCATGAATTTATTATATTGTGACGGAATTGGTGCAAAGCTATAGAGGGCAGTTGGTGTCAATTATGTAAAGCCGTGGAGGGCTCTTGTCAATTATGACATATCACGTGATTTTGAAAGGTCATAAAAGGGGCTGTTTAGAACATTCAGGCTCTCCGTGCCCTGAGAACGTCGGTCGAAGTAGGTTGGTAAAGCTCTCTGGCTCTCTCTCATTGCATCAATCCGCTCCGGCAGATACGGAAATCCGCGTTCCGAATCAGCCCAAATCCTAATAAATAATGCAGAACAGAACTATAAATCGGCTCTATGACTGTATCATATAAGTTGATTCCTGCTATTTGGGACAAGTGTGGATTGGCAGCACGCCTCTACCATCAATGTTGCATAGACGCTCGCTACCGGTGAGAGGGAGAAACATCATCGAAACCCGAACCGCCACATTGTGGCAAGCGGTGGACTCATAATTGTCTTAAATTCAAGTACAGAATTCCGGCTGAGTCGCAGCAAGATGGGTTGCTCTTTAATTCTGCAACTAAAGGACAATGAACAATTCAGAGTAGCATTCTATATGATATAAGGATAGTTAGAGGGGCCACAACTAGTGAGAAAACGTCGTACGCCGCCAGGGTACGCAGAGAACAGCGCAGGATCAAAGTTTTAATCGTGATCTATAGATAGATCCGTTGCAAATATGATTCCTATGATTGACGTGATTAAGAAGATCAAATGTAATGGCTGGAAAAATATTGCCGGAATGCAATAATGTGAAGCAAATGAAAACTGTAGCAGCACAATTTTGTCGTCGGATTATGCATATGTGTGCTGAATCCTCGCATCAGGGAAGTGTTCGTCATTCATGTTGTACGTGCTGTGAGAGACACTTCCCCCGAAACGGCTCCAGTAATAAAGAAGCACAGACGCCTTTTGAGCGAGCCTTCATTATAGAAGGCGAATGTACCGTGGTGGAACGGACTCCAACGAGGAAGCAGAGATACCGTGGTGGGCAGGACTCCCACGGGGAGCAGAAGATGTCGTGGTGGAGCAGCGTCCGACACGGGTAATCGGACATTCAGTTGGTCTTGTGACCACAGACTGTGGCGAATTGATTAATTTTGATGTGAGAAGGATATACGTTTTCGGCATAGTAAAACGCGGAGCTAGGCCTTTGAGCATCCGATGAATCCGAGAAAATTGAGAATCGACGAATCTGAGAAAATTAGGCATCCGATGAATCCGACGGATTGAGCATCCGATGATCCGAGAAATTAGCATCCGGTCGAATCCGGAAAGTCAGCATCAGATGAATCCGACGGGATTGAAAACGATGAATCTGAGAAATTGAGCATCCGATGGATCCAAAAGATGATTGATGAATTCCGGCAGCTTCGGGAATTCCCACAGATTCAGGAATTCCGACAGATTCAGGAATCACAGCAGGGATTCAAGAATTCCGAGAGATTGATGCATTCACCGGATTCATGAATTCCGACCGAAAGCATTCAATGCATGCGACGTTGTGTTGAACGGACAACAGGTCTTTCTCTGGTGATACAACACATATCGATAGGAATATGGAGTATTACTAAACTATGAAAAATCGATAAACTGGTTAAGTCTCGAACCAGGTTAAATGAAAACAAAAAAAAAGTAATGATGGGTGATTCCAGGAATGCGGTGGGAATGCAGGAATGCGCGAATGTCGGAATGCAGGAATTCTGAACGGTCGGAATGCCTGCCTAGATTCCTACTCTCGGGAGATACGGAATTCCGGAATGCAGGAATTCTGAATGTCGGAATTGCCGAAGTTCCGGGGGGGGGGGGGGAATGCGGGAATCTCGGAGTGCGTGAAATCACAGATACTAAAGATTTATAAGAATGTGAGAGTTCTTTTGGCCGCTGGGTAAGGGCCGGATCAATTTTCAAGAAGTCCGGACAGGTTTATAAATTCGGTCTGTATTATGGTAATCAGAGATTTATGATGCATGAATCGGGAGTTCCGATAAAAGTTTGCTATGATAATTTGGAAGGGTTTAAAAAATCAAATAGATAGATTGGAAATCAAAGCAATTGGCATTCCTAAACCCCGCAGCTTATCTAGTTTTGGGATTCGGGAAAAAGACATCTTTAGGTATTAATTATTATGATTTCAGTCGTAATCTTTAAGACAAATCAGTGGTATAGACCATATGGGTAGTTTCTTTAAGTTGATTCAGGTTTTCATGTTAATATTTCTGTGGTTCAGGGACAATATACACATGTTGTCGTAATTGAAACAGTACACCACGACACAAAATTGAAGGAAGAAATAAATCAATCTGGCAAACCTGTTGGAGTCTAGAGCAACAACTGTGGATAAGTAACCCATATTTTTGTCGTAAGATAAATCTTTAAAAAACATGTGGTGGATTTGCATGTATTCCTAGATGATTCCGGAAACGTGTCATTTGGGCGGCGACTTATATGGTTTACCCATAGCCAACAGTTTCGGAGAGGAATGATAGGGAGTTTATCGGCTAGGTAAGGGAATCATTATTCGAAATTGAGAGACGCATTTATAATACGACGCTAAATTATCATTGTGGGTCATCAGATACCACTTCGAGAATCCATGAACTGGCGTTTACGCGGGGATGGATCCTGGTGTTATGTATCAAGCTATATTGGAAGTCGTTTGCCAAAAAAAAAGTTTGTTGACACGTATGTATTTTTATTACCCTTGTTGATTCGAAAAAAGTAAGGATTGTAGCTAAAATCATGCCCGTTCGGGAAAAATGTCGATGTAAATTTACAGTGAATGACTGTGATAATTTAATTCAGTGATGCACTGCTGTCTATAATTGAAGAAGGTAAGATATGAGTCATCATTTTTAGAACGGCATCCGCGACCATATGACGCGATCCCTGGCAGTATGTATGGGCAGTGGTTGAGGATTTGTCGGATGTCCTCCATTCGTTGCATAATTGCGGAATGGGCCCTTCAGTGATCCGACGTGATTCTGTAAAGGAATGAATGATTCGTCTTTGGGACGATTTTTTAAGGCAATTGTCAGTGCTTTATTGTTAAAAAGTAACCAAAGAGGTGCGAGTTCTAAATTTTTATAAGGGGAGCTCATTTATGGCGGAACAGTGCTTGAAACGGATCATGTTTATGGGATTAGGTGGGCGTATGTAGTGCCACTGGTTGGATTGTTACCGATCTTGCGGCTTGAAATCTAAGATCGTAGAATCCTAGTGTTCTTGCATATCCTCGTCGGCCTCTCGCCGTGCATCCGACGGCTCCGGGAAGGAATAAGTGATAGATAGATCCTTTGTGGAGTCAAGAGACTCATTGCGTGTGATGTGATGAAGAAATATAATCACCGCACCCCACACATTTCCGCCAGGCCCGATTATGTACGATCCGAGACGTATCGGTTTAGGGAGGAGGTAATGTGGCGCAATTGGTGCAAGGCTATAGACGGCAGTTGTCAATTATGTATAGCCGTAGATGGCTCTTGTCAATCATGACATACACGTGATTGTGAAACAGGTATAAAAGGAGATGTTAGAACATTCAGGTCTTCCTGACCCTGAGACCGTCGAAGTCGTAGGTTGGTAAAGCTCTCTGGCTCTCTCGTGCTTCCAATGACGCCCGGCAGATCCTGATCGAGGTTCCGAATCAGCCCACACTCCTAATAAATCAATCATGAACAGTTTAACTATAAAATCCGGCTCTCTGACTGCCTCACATTATAAGTTTGATTCCTGCTATTTGGGACAAAGGGTGGGATTGGCCGCACGCATCGCCATCAGTGTTTGCCTCTTGACGCTCGCTACATGGTGAAGAGAACTTCATCGAAAACCCGAATCCGCCACAATATCATCCTTGACCTTACGCAATCCGTCTCTGTACTATGTGCTGCACGATACGCTGAGTGCAGTAGCTCACCAAATTATCTTAGAAAAATTATGTAATTTGTTTGTGCGTGTCCCTATCAAGAGACGGCTTCTTGATCAATGGTCTTATGATCCTTCATCATCCGCCTTTGTCTGTGCCCTGTTGGACGAAAGGCATCAACAGGTTTCAATGATGGATTTCGGCCTAACTACCCTTCCACGCTGGTCTACGTGCTGGTAGGAAGGGACCCTGGTAACTAGAGTGATGAGTGCAGGTAAAAGGAGCGGGCTGGTCCCATTACTTTTTCGATAAAGGTCTGCAACTTTAGTGTTCAGAATGCCTCCCTGATACACGGGACAAAAGCATTACATGACCATCTCCGAACCATTGAGGCGCCGGGCACCCAATTGCTATCCACCTGCACCTTTTACGCAATGGGTGGGAGCGATGAGAAAATTCCATAAGAACATGCTGTGGCAATTATGCAATTTCGACCTTATAGGAACTATTGAGTATGACTAAGAAAACCGACTCTGCGGGGCTCGAACCAGGGACGCTCGATCGATCTTATACTATGCCGACGGTTCAGACCTTAGGGGGGGGACCGCTCGGCCACCTCGCCTCTTTATGGATAGCATGGTCTTTTTTAAGTGTCGGGAACACATTAGATAAAGAACGTTTACGACTATGGTAAAGCAGCAAAAATGTTTGCCCATCCGGTCTCTGAACATAGATGCACACGAAAATAATTTGATTATACCTGTTAAAAAAAATACGCCTCTGTAAAAAAACAGGCAGACTGGCAGCTGGGACTCAACTACATGCAGACGTTAAAATAACTCGAAGCCGTAAAACGAAACCATATTATATTGCAGGGAACGCAAAATAACGGCCGTAAAATCTCAGCTTTCAACGTATTGTTGTTTTTGATTGTTAAACAAAATATTAAGAATTTAAAACGTTATTACAATCCTCTGACCAAATTTTCACGTGTAGCTATGGCATCATTAAAAATCGTTGTATTTACGTTACACGTGGTTGTAAAAAGGTGATATTTAAGGCAAAAAAATTTTGATGGAAAAAAGGCAATAAACAAAGGCAGGAAAAAACGTGAAGAAATATAATTTAAAAACCAGTTTATACACTTTGTTTTATATTGGTATGTACAATTCTAATGTCACCAAATTAAATCATCAGTATTAATAAATGAACACATGTTTTTTTACTTACATAGATGTGACCAGGGCCTTAGATTACAAGTCCTAAACCTTATACACCACACTAATGACTGTACTGATAGCAGATGCTAAAATTCAATATATATAAATGAGTGTGTGTGTATACTTTTTTTCAAATGATACTCATTAGGCCCTAATACAAAAAGGAGGAAAAGAGTTTTTTAAACTATTTTTTTAAAATGTAGGGAAAATAGATTTTGCATTTTTTTTAATTACGTTAACTTACGGACGTTATTTAACCACAGTTTATATGTAAAAAAATGTTCATAGATTTCGTATTCTTAATATTTTAAACAAGCAAGTCACAAAAGAACGTAATATTAGGAAAAACTAGATCAACGGTCAGCTGTATAAAGACTACTTTTGTCAAAATGTATTAGTATTATTGACAGCCACGTTATTTACACTTTTCTGCTTCAAATTGTAATTTTATGTTAGGTATAGGTAAAAAAGCGTGAAGACGATTATGAATTAATTGGGGTTGGTTTTACCGTAATTTAAAAGGTAAAGTTGGGAAAATTAGGAAACATTTTAAAAGTTAGCTACAATCTTTGTCATATTAGATGGAAAGCTTTGCTCAATTATGTCATAGACGAAAACAAATGGTTTTTAAGGGAAAATATGTGTAGTGTTTTGTTCGTCTATTCTATGCTTTCAAACCCTCTCCCACGCCCGCCCAATCCGTGAAGGGGTACATATAAAGGCATTGACGGATCGTGCAAGCTTCAAGTAATCAAACATTGACCCAGTAGTAGGGGAGGTTCATTTAACAATGCAAAGGGTCCCAACAATTATGATCGCGATTGGACATGCATTTACGGTAAAATGCTGCAACCGTTGCCAGGTATTTTACCGTAAACTTACGGTTTACCGTCATTTTTACGGTATTTTACGAAAAACACACTTGTATTGTTGTTTACAGTATTTCACTGTAAAATTACGGTCAACCGTAAAAATTTCCATGGAAATACCGTATTATTTACGGTTTAACACCGTAAAAAATATGGGTGAATCTTTACAGTGTAGGCCCCTCCCACGACAATATGAACTGCAAGGTAGATGGACATATTACGGTAAAGGGGAAGTTATGGTTCTAAAGTGTTTAACAAAGTATAGCCCAAATAATGGGCTGGTGAAGAGAGTACATCTCTTTCTCTGTTCAGTTTCAGGAAAAAATCCACCTATTCACTCCGATCCCCAAGTGCACCGGTATTGTGGTTCAGAAATCTCATAAGCAGGCTGGTGATAAGGCTTTCTCTATTGTTGGGCCCAGGCTGTGGAATGCGCTACCCAACTCATTCAAGAATGCTTCCACTAAAGCATCATTCACAAAGGCTCTCAAAACTCATCTCTTTTCCAAAATATAGTTGCTGTTTGGGTTCACTCCATCTCTTCGCTTCTGTTTCTCTTTTCTAGCGCCTTGTATCCTTTTACAATTAGGCGCTTTACAAATCCAGTTATTATTATTATTAATTCTCAAATAATCAGAGTACCAAATTGTCCTGCCTCCTCTTTCCTCATCTTCTCTGATATACCATAATTAGACCAACAAATGACTCGGACACAACTTTGGAAGTGATGGGGTGTACCGACAGTAATTCAATTATGGTCTTTCAGCGAGTGAAACCTACCCCGCCCCAAAAAAAAGAAGAATAATTCGGCGAGAATCCCTCTTAATTGGCAGGAATTCAACGCAGAAATACAAAACACAAACATCAAAAATAGTTTACAGTGTCTAAAACTGTGAGATTGTAACAAAATACAGGCGCGGATCTAGGAGGGGGCGGAGGGGGCGCGCACCTCCCGGTAATTCTGCAAAATCTTGCAAAATCAGCCAATTTTGGACAAATATCAGCCTTCAGCCCCGGTAATTTTGACGTTTTTCAAATCCTGGAACCGCCCCAGAAATACAAGTGAATTATGTAAATTTTAGAGGGGAAACGAGGTTAAACGTTGAGAGATCACACAAAATTCTTTATAATGCGGTGACAACAAAAGAATAGCTCTGCATACTACCTATCTAAAAAAGTCTTTGATTCTTGTTTTTAGTATATTTTTGGGTGGTTGTTTTTGTTTGTGGTTTGTTTTTTGTTTGTTTGTATCCCAAAACTCATTTTAAGTACATAAGACTTGCCCACCTACCTTAATTCGTAGCCAGTAATTCCCAACTTTCTGATTGGCGTGTAGGACAAAGTCAAACCGCTCACTTGAGTGTGCAACAAATGCATCGACTTCTAACGGCTCTATCGGATTGCCATCAGTGGCAATAAGCGTCAAGGCGTGGTTATCAATAGAGATTTCGAATTGAGAATATCCCAGACCGGCGCTAATCACACGAAACCGATAACGTCTTCCGTGAACAACGTTGAAAACGGCGCGTTCCGAGAAACTATTCGTGTGGTTATCTGGCTCGCCTATACCATTTAAAATAATTGCATCGGAGGTGACCTGTCTAAAGTTATTGAAGAAAAATGGTATTACCAGGGAAAACATAGTTTTATTATGCCACTCATGTACTATTAGAATATGCTCGGGTAAGTCTTCGTCATAAAGAATGTTGTTGGGGTCCTTTTCTGGGGCTTGTCGAACTATCAGAGATCCGAATAGGCCTTCGATTCGTTGTATATGATGAATGTGGTGCCACCTGCAGTACAAAGATTTAAAAACGATTAAATACAGTTTCCATGAAAGTCATATCAATTCACAAAGCATGCTATATAACAAAAAAATCAACCACAACCAAACACCCTGACGAATTGGTTCTTTCTATGGTTCAATTTAAGGGCTGACTCGGAGATTTACCGAGGAGGGGCGCACTCAATGTTCAAACATAATGCGTTTTTGAGTATACATAATGCTTTCCATACACTAATCACTGTGTTGAAATACTAAGCTTAAAGTCCATGGCCCGATCGCTAATCGCCCTCCGTCCCCAGAAGCGCAGATTTTACCGGAAGTGGTCGAAATTTTGGTATCAGAAGAAAGCTACTATTTTTCTCATTTACCTGTGAAATCTAGGGCTAAAATGATTTTGGTTTGGAGTTATGAGCGAAAGTGTCACTCATTTTGGTTCGACCAATTTTAGTTTTACACAGATACTCTGTGGGGCTCACAAAATAACGTTCTAGTCTGTCACATCAAAAAACGGATGAAATATCGGCGCGAAATTTCACAGATGGGGTTTTTGGGTTGAATGGCCATTCTATCAAGATGAAAACTTTATCTATTTAAATCGGACATACCCCTTCAAATCGAAGTCCTTCATATAGAAAATCACAATTTTGTTATTAAAATTCCGAGATCCAGAATGTTTATACACGGTAATCCTATGGCCTGGTCCTATGGGCATGTGCATTATGTTTACTACATGAAAACGAAAAAAAATCCGTCATCTCAAATTAGGGATATGGTCTGAATATTTTTAGCTCCTCCCAGTGGCATTGGACCCAAAAATCAATGCACGCGCACTCAGTTTGACGACGAATGGCACAAGCCCCGCAGCCGCAGGGGCGAGTGCCATTATGTGAGTCTGGTCAAATTGACGCAAGTGCATGATTTTGCCAATGAACGAGGGGAATTAAAAATATGCAGGACATTAACCTGTTATAAAACGTATTACAGTAGATACTTTTACGCAAAAAACGCTGAATACGTCACGAATCCAAAGGAGTAATGTTTCTAACGAAAAGATGCACACACCGCCTCATAAAAAAAAAATGAATCAATCCAACGCGGCGCGTAAACGTTCTAAGCAACCCTGAGCGCGTAGGCTCGTTTAAAGTCGATCAGAGATGTCAAAAATTCATTTTTTGTGTATAAGGAAACATATTCAACTAGAAAATAAAGATAGTACACCTAAAATGCACAATTCCGAAATTGAAAAAAGGGGGAAAATACGGATTTCGCTGTGGATGCAGGTTTTTTTTTTTTTTTTTTTTAAACATTTATGTGTAGTATTACGTCCCATAGGATACTGTGTATAACAAAAAATTCCGGATCCGGAATTTTATAACAAAAGTGTGAGTTTTTCTATATGAGGAATTCGATTTAAGCTTGGGAATTTCACACAGTGATTAGTATAGACCAAGCGATTATGGTACATGCAAAAACCACGATTTTTTTGGAAATTGAGGGCGCCCTCCTCGGGAAAGGAAATCTCTGAGGTCGGCCTTCTAACATACTCTCATAGTAAAAACGTTCATGAATTTTGAATAAGCAATTAGGTGACTATCTTTATTCTAGAATACGATTTCAATTACTACACAAAAAAATTATAAAAGTTAAAAAATCATAAAATTAAAAAAACCAAATATAAAAAGTGTAATTATTTTCCCCATGCTGTAAGGTTTACATTATAGTAAATTTAGCTATGATGACCGGTGGCACAAGTAACATTAATCCGTCCACCAACAAGCTCAACGAATCAAAATGGCCGTTGGACTAGTAAACGGAACTTGACCGTGATGAACGTTTTGGGCGTATCGAAAATAGAGCAGGTCCGTATAACGAAAACTCCGGGCGAAACGCCATTCGATTTAAAGGTGCAAACGAGAGTTCTGGGGCACCCAAATAATGTGTTAAAATAGTAATTCATATAGATTAGAACTCAAAAGATTTCTACCTTATATTAGACTACAGAAGTCTTAAAAGAGAGAAGAAAAGGTGCTTTGATTTGCATATTTTCAATATAAAACATAAGCTGAATTCTGTATTTGCTCCTGAACGAAATTAAGAAAATTCACAATTTTTGAACCAAAGAAACATTCCTCAGCTTAATCCCTTTAGATGGGGGATATTTTTGATGGAACAACTTTACATCAGGGCAAAAATGAGTACTTTCGATTTTTTAGGGACACTTGATGTGTGAAATCTCTCGGTGCACCTTTAAAGAATGCGTCTGATTTGCTCGTATATTTAGGGTTGCATTGCGAACTACGTTGGTCTCTAGCCTTTATTAGCTTTTATTTGCCCCTGTGCAGGTATGAACTACAATATTCGCATCCCAAAGGACACAGTTCAGTGAGCTGTGCATTAATTAACTGGGGAATGAAAGTTACTGAACTGTGCCGTGAGAATTGAGACTATATTGGCTTACATAGTTATGAGCGACAACATGCTCGTCTAGCAAGGACAAAGTTAACTTAGCTGTATAAACTGAGTGTGTGTTGTGGAAGTTCTCTGGGTGTCAAACCATATTAAAACATGCATGGTGTATTTTCTTCACATTCTAAATATATCCGTGAATAAAGGTTGTTGGTCTGCAACAAGGAAAGTTTTTAAGGAATTAAAACATTATTAGGCGGTTCCGACTTTCACGATTCTTGGCTTTTTTGAAGTATATTGTTTAAAAAAAGTTTTCGCGATTACCCGGCTTGTGGGGGCACGTATCCATTGGCGTAACATAGATTTTCTGTGTATGTGGTGTGTTGTGGGGGGGGGGGTAGTGTCGCGTCTGAATCGCCGACAGCGGTTGGGGTCTAGGCCCCTGCTGAGTTCCAGAGGACGACGCCACTGAAAGGTTTGTGTTTTAGGCTAATTCTTGCAGATTTTGTAAAATTACCTTGTCGCACCCCTCGCATGGAACTTTAACCCCGGGGCGGTTAAGAGGGGGCCCCCGCTGCGCGCGCCCCTCTATTTTTGGCAGAGCACAGGGCGCCTGCGCGCCGCTATGGCGCCAATTGCACTGTAGATCTATAAAAATGCCCCTTTTTAGCTACCAGTGCACCCTGTAGATCCCAAGCATTGATGGTATTGGGGAGTCCGGGGGGCGCTGTGTAGATGTAAACCCCCTCAGAATTTCGAACACGATTAAAAAAAAAAATATGGTACCCGCCGCGCGCAGCAAGCCGAAAATTTGGCGCCCCCTCACCTATTGAGAAATCCTGAATCCGCCCTGAACCCTATACTTTGCGGGAATCCGTCTGTAATCGCCCATGACCCGAATTCTTTTAGTGAACCACGGGCTCATCAAAACCGACGAAATCAAAATATTTGGGGTGGGCACGCCCCTTTCCCCTTCCGCCAAGAGAAGATCTCGTATGTATCTCCTGAATCAATCCGTCCTTAACAACATTGTCATTTTCCGGCCTTCCCCGTTCGTAAGTCACAGCAAATGGAGTCCTTAGTGATTTGAAGATGATCCCTTAATTCCTTTTAAACATTCTCTCTGTTATTTTGATCTGTTTTTTAACTAAGGGACTCACAAAATAAATCATAGGCCCCAGATGAACATTGGGTTCGTCTGCAAAAGTTCTGTAAAAACAAGCCAGAGATCGTTTGACCCGGAAAGATTTTCTCCAGAGTGATTAGTGATTACTGATTATCAGCGATACTCGCATTTTTAAAGTCGGCGATCTGCCAATTGCATTGGCTCGTGGGATAAACACGGGATCTTCTCTTGGCTACGCCACTGCACATATCCGCTATACTCAATCGAACTTGGTCTGCCTTGGCCCAAGCTAAACACCCACCAGGCTTCGTGGAGCGTACCACCCCGAGCTCCGAGAAAAGGGCGGACAGACGAGAGGCCCACATGATGTGGCCTATTTTTAATATAGATTGTCTTCAAATTTAAATACTTTACCAATGATGTTCCGGCGGGGAGACGCCTCGAAATGTTAGGTGAAAGTTTGGTCCATAAGTATGGGGGCAACTGTGTAACCAGGAATGTTGCCGTCCATGTATGGTAAGTGCCACAGTTGGTGCATACCGTGCCAGTGTATTGTAACGGTCATCTTCTTCGGCATTTGTTGTTGAACACTATGAGCAATAATAGTATCACCTTCACAAACTTGAAAAGAAAATAGAAAACAATTAGGGATAGGTTTATATCACGGTGGGACAAATAGGATCAGAGTGATTATCGACGGACCTATGAGGCAACTTTTCAACAATAGCGATTTAGATACTCATATAACTCTGTCCACCGACTAACTTAAAAACAGAACAGACAAATATGCCCACCCATGATAGTTTGTGAACGTTTTAAATAAATTTTGGAATCAAATGATCAATTTTGATTCCATTGATCCAGATTGCTGGTCAAAAAATTTGAAAAAAATTATTTTGGTGAGGCTCCCCACCGTTGACTAATATGTTTATTAGAGTGTGCGCAATTGTTAATATATAAAAATTTTACTATAATAGATAACCTGGCACAAAAAGTCTCTCGGCAGGTTTTTCGATTCAGTATTTGCCAAAGTCTTAGTGCTGCAGCACCAACAGTTTAGGAGAGTGTTACCGGTGGCCGCAATAATAACATTTGTAATATAGCTTAAAATGACGTAGGGATGTGGAGTGCATGAAAAGGGTGATGACACAAATTAAAGAGTTGGTGACAATTTGCAGTTACGACGCCATTTTCAAAACGAAGCCATCTTAAAGCCAAAAACACTAAGAAGAAAATTTAGGTGTAAAAAAGTTTTTCTGGGTACAAGGAGTTCAATTAAAACATTCCCAAAATCAAAAGGTTTTGCATGTGCCGCAATTTCCAAGATTGACTGACCATTTTATGACACACAACTTAACATTTCTTATTATAGAGCCTATGAAGATGCTTGTGGTGTCAAATTAAAGATTCTCAGCGTTCACGGAGTTCAATAAACATTTACAAAACTGCAGATGAAATTCAACGCTAATGGCAATGTTATACGTCACTATTTTTCCAAGATGGTCAACATATATAAAATGGCAAAATACCTTACACCTCATGCTATACAGCACCTAAGATGACGATTTTGGTGGACAAAAGTGGATGTTTTTAGGTCAAGGATTTCATAGCAAAATTCTCAAAATGTCAGATGCGCGTGAGTCATGTGGCTCATGGACTACCAATGTGAACCCCAAATGTGCACAACCTGACATACTCTATATGCATCACCCAAAAAATATATCGGAATTGTATGGGAATTTGATATTAGGCGGGTATTACTTTAATAGAAAATATTACTTGTATGTTAGAAAAGGCAAGAGTAAAATGGCCCCCGAATTTCGAACAGTTTTTTTAAACGGTCAGGGTCACGTGCAACCTATTGGTCGTCAATGTTTTGGGTTTTTAGTTTCATAGGGTTATTAAAGCGCTGTTAGGAAGTTCTAAGGATGAGTTACTGATAATTCTGTGTTGATTTTAATTAGCAAGCATCTGGGTTAATAGATTTTATCACTTTGCCATATTAAACCTGACATTGCAGTAGTAAGTTAGACACATCTTTTGCACTGTATTTAAGATTAGTGGGCATTGCGGTTAATTCTTAACCCTCCGTTCTTCAGTTCGACAAAAAAGTGAAAATGCAAAAAAAAATTACTTTATATCATACCTACAGTTTTTAGGAATAGTTTATTGAATCCTCTTGACAGAAACACAAATTTTGAACCAAAATCGTCTTCTTAGGTTATCATAATAAGACTTGATTACGGTTTTCTTTGACGAGATGTCGGCCATCCCTTGAAAAATGCCGTATAATAATTTACCATGACCGGACAAATTCCGGCAATTGATATGAACCCCTGACCCAGAAAACATACATTCCGACACTTAATCGTCATAGTATTGCTATTACCTTTTTACAATGGAGGCCATTTCACAAATGTTGGGTTTATGCAAAGCCATCACTTTTATTTTTGTCAACACGTATTTTCATGAACTACAACAACCCAATGATCAATTTTAGATATGATTGCAAATGTTATTATCCGGCCCTGGTTGGTAGAATCTAAGGCCATTTCCTTTTTTCAACATGATTGCTGCAGCCATTACTTACCATTTTGAAAGATTCGAATATACCATTTTATTGTCTAGGTCTTGATTTTCATTTAAAACCCTTGCTGTGTAAAAAAGCATGTAGAAATGATTGACGATAGAACGCCCGAAAGAGCAAACACCCCAAACCAAGTTGCCAGTTTTTGTTTTCAATGGGCATTGCAGTGTATGGACACGACACACCCGGACCACAATCAAGATTGCAAGTAGCTTTCGCGTTCAGTCGCAGTCGGAAAACCTACTGTTGAAATCAATACACACGTATTATGCGTTGTACCACACAGTGAAAATGAGAAAATCCAAAACTGCAAACTTTGGTTTGGGGGGCTGCGTCTTTCGGGCGCTCTATATCAGCCATTTTTGCAGCTTTTACAAGCGGAGGTGGTTAAATGAAACGAGCAAGACCTTGACAACCAAAAGGTATTTTCGAAAAACTTTCCATCAAAATGGTCTGACTTTGGCACAATACTGATAGAAAAAACATGCGAGGATGTAGCTTTTTGTGCCAGGGTATATTATCTTGACTGTTTATAACGTAGATATGCATAGGCAAATTCAATTAGTAAGCCACAATTTAAGACATCGCAAATGTGGAGTTTCTGTCTGTGCAGATAGAAAATACACAGTGTGCAAGGACACTGTGATACAAGTTTCCTCTGAGAATATATAACTAAAATATACCGGTTTTATAATACAGAATGAAATATATAGTGGGACCTGTTTCAGTACACGAAGGAATTACCTTTAAAAAGAAACAATATAAACAGTATACGAAAAAAATAAAATCTTTGATAGACCACTGTTAAGACAAATATGATACTTCGAAGTTTCATTTTGCAGACATACTTCATTTTCTTATTTATAGGCCCTATATCTGGGTCGGTTCGATCACAATCTCAACTAAATTGATGCCCCTAGAAGAGACTATGTGAATTTGATTCCCCAGCGGGAATCGCACAACCGCAGCTACAGTATGCGCAGTAGAGCGAAGCGGACACGTTACAGATTCAGCACAAACAGCATAAAAATAAGGAAAATATTTATTTTGATCTATTGTGAAAACGATTTTAACAGTGTATCAGTATGTCAGGCCAAGGTTTCCTTGTTGACAGTAAGGTTTCCTTGCGGGCCTGCACTGGTAGCCTAGTAGTAACCAGTACTAGTCCCAGGGCCGTTTTGCGTCGGCAAACCGTACCCCATGGGTTAAAAATCGATCGAGGAGGGTAATTTGGTTACCCTGGTAGAATGAAAAAGAAGATCTATCTGCAAGGGCGTCAGCTCTGCTGAGCTAATGGCGGCCATCCAGCACTGATGCCTTGCATGGGGAACATGGTGTCAAAGGATAGGCCCATCCGCCGAAAACTGTGGATTGAAGTCAGGAATGGGATATGGTCAATATCTTTTGCTCCAATAATCCTCACACAGTAGTATTTGCTGAGTGTGAGGTGTATCGGCCACCCCCGTTTGCGGGGACAAAAAACAGGGTTTAGGTTGGTAAAAAAATTAGTTTTTTTTGTGTTGTTTTTTTAGGTCCGCCGTACTCATAGGCCGGCTACAACGGTATTAGCATAGGACCATCGATTCAGTTGATCTAAGCAAAATAGTTTCACGCTTCAACAATATCTCCCCTAATATACATATAGATGCGGTCCCCGGGTTTCGCGATTCATTGGCTTTTTAAATCACTACTTGTTTGAAACCCGGTTTGTCGCGATAATCGGCTCCGCAATAGAACTTGATCTGGCCAGGTGAGAAATCATTATGTCCGGCGTACTCACAGCCGGCTACAAACGGTAAGGAATAGGGCACTCAATTGAGTTGACTCTTCACGCAAACAATAGTTCTCACGCTTTATTCTTCTCGTTATGGACCCCGGACTATGACTCCCGCCGGAATATAGTTGCTTTAACACCGGCCCAAGCTACCACCACCCACGGGCCAATTTGAACGTCCGGACCCCGGCCTCCGAGAAACAGGGCGGACAGACAGACAATACAGACTTGGCGTATTAAATATAGATTTTGAGTGACAGTGAACACCTGGGGGCTTCCCCTTCAAGCATGATTACCATACAACTAAAACAAGTACCCACACTGGCCAAAATGATTGCAACATGCAGAAGGAAAATAGTTAATCAAAAATGATTTTTAATTAGACCAGAGTTCTTGAATTACAATACAAATTGTCGTCAAAGTTATGATTTTAAAAACAGATGGTGTTTCCCATTATCAAATAGAGTGAAAAACGCTTGATTATTTCGTTCTCTAAATAATGGAGGGTTTTTTAAAAGGAGGCTCGCTAATGATAACTGCCGATTGTACTTCCAGAGGAAGACAGGCACAGGAACGCGTGAAAAAGGTCTGTAAATAGTCGTAAGGAGGTTGGGTCAATATCAACTTTTGGCATAGTTCCAAGCTCAATATCTTCCGAAATGTATTCCGCAGCCTGAAGGTCGATTGACCGCGCTTAACAAAAAAGAGCGCACATCCGCGTAGCAAGAGTTTTTTACGCAAAATAAAAACATTCGGTTATCGACGATGGCGCGGCGAGCTTAGGGTGGATCATGGACCTGTAACATGAACCATCCTTTTCTTGGTTTCCTCCCTGGGCATCTTGGAGGCAGTTGAGGAATGAGATTGACCCTCCCCATTAGAGCCGTTGTCCGCACATTTCTCTCGAACAGGGACTTGCTGGCTGTCCCCTTAGTTCAGCATAAAAATACCCAATGACATGAATTTCGTGATATGTTAGTCCACCATTTCCTCCAAAAACTCTATTTAATTTCTGGTGCTGTAATGTTGGAAAAATAATTATATTGATTAATCAATTGCGTAATATGTAGCTATATGCCGGCAAGCCACGATACGAGACTCACTATGCGCAAATGGGTGCCTATGCAGAGTTTTAATAATTTGGTAATTCACTTTATAATACATGATAGAAAAAGGAATTTAGCGTACCCAATGTCCGCATTTTGGGTTCGGTATTCATTTGTGTTGGAAAAATATTTGCTGCTATGTGAGGCATGGTTGGGTCCTTAGAATAGTGTTGCCTTCCCATATGTTTTTATTTTGACTATTCCCTGTTAAATTCGAGTGGTCATGTGAAGAATCCTCATTGACTGTCGGTTATTTAAAGACAAAAGCTATCAAAACCCTAATATAATAGGTCCAACGGGAGTAGTAAGTAATGCAGCCCTATCGTCACACAAACACTGCCAGAATATAGGATTTAAACAAAAAGATGATTAACACGAAACTCGGATTCAGAAAAGAAAGAGGGTTTTAAAAAAAGGATGAAAGCGAATGGATGAGGCCCCTAAATCGAAAGAATCGATACTCGCTGGTCCACGCAACATGAAGAGACACGCGCTCAACACGTTGCGTAGTATTCTGCGTTTTTTTGGTCGGAGCTGTCCACACACTAAGATGTCGCAAGGGTTCACTTTTTTTCAAGAAAAATAGGATTTCCATGAATATCCTCAACAGGGGACTCGGTGACCCATGATTTTTTTGTTTTATTAAAAGCTTATTCATGAGTGCGCAACGTATATAAAAATATCACAGAAAATTATGGCCCCAATATTTTTAGTAGCTATACCCAAAAATGTCCTCGAAAAAATTATTTTTTCCATAGACTTTGTATTACTTTTGGGCGAAAAATGTGTATTTTGTAATGGTTTATCGCAAAAGTGACATCGGTGGACCCCCACGATTTTTTTCTTGAATTTTTTCGATCATATCGTTAAACCGTAATTTTATAGCGAAGTTTGAAGGAAAATTTATTGGTCGGGAATAATCTGACCCAACCCCCTAAATGAATTGTAACTGTAAAAATGGTGTCCTTAGCGTCATATGTAGACATGTCTTCGCAATAGACCTGTCTTCACACAATAGAAATAAAGAGAACATCCAACCAATGAAAACATAATCAAGACCAAAGACACGTCTTCCCAGCCAAACATGTACCAGAATTGATAACAAAAGACCCTCTTACAAAACCGAAGTGTCTGCAATAAAACATGACTTGTAAATTAGTGTCTTGCAAAGAGCGTGAATGAACATACTCTGTGTCTCAAATTAACTGACACTGCAGTTGTCTTTTGCCAAGAACAACCATTTTTTATACAGTGTAAGGAGTTGTCAGGTCTACTGTAAATTTTTTAAGCGAAAATCGGATGGTTCATGGACCGGAAATGAAATAAAGTCCGTAGAAGATGGGATCACTTCCATCACCGTTAGGACACCAGGAATTTAATGACAGGAAGGGGTCTGTATAACTTATAACGCACGCACCTTGATAGTGGGGTGTTTTGTCATGTAATGTGAACGCGTAATTTAGGAGACATGATTTTAAACGTACACCAACGTGATTTATCATTCGATTATTTTTGGATGTCTCCTGATTACCAGTTTTTTTTAAGCCACTGTCTTCACACAAACCACTCCGATTTCTCCCGTAAAAATTTAAGTAACCCGACGAACCGTACAATTATAAACAGTTATTTTGAAGCCATTTCTTTTGATTATCTGTCTTTATTTCCTTCTGGAGGCAATCGGATAGTATCATTCGCCGTTCCTTTAATCCGCCATATTTTGGGAACAGAGTCAACGTTTTTCACCCTCTTGGATTCTGGAGAATACGTCGTTATGAAAAACAAAACTTTGGCATTTGGTCAACCTAATGCTATGGTCAATTATCCATGGTATAATTTGAAATCAATATGTGATTATGAATTTCGCTTTCTGCATGTTGCAATAACTTTTGGCCAGTGGGTGTAGCTAGAGTTTACAGTATCTTCAGAACATCAAGTGGAAGTCATATAACTTTCATTTACCCATTTTTCCTGAAATTAACTTTGGAATTGAACAATTATGTGGTGCATAATTAAAATTAAGTGTTTTAAAAAAAACAAATTATTGGAGGTACGACGGAAAAAATCTGAGTTAATATATGTAATACCATTGGCTTTTCCGAGTTAGTGGACTTGACCTTTTATTCCAGAGACGTAACAGGGGGCCTTGACGAGCGGGAAGATGCGTTGTCTATCGAGTTCGGACTATATCTATTTTACACCGGTGTCGTAGAGAAGTAATTATATTCCGGAGTAGTAATGTCCTGTACAACGGTAAGGAATAGGTCCGGGAATAGGGGGCACTCAATTCAGTTGGACTCTTCACGCAACATTAGTTTCACGCGTTCTTCCGTTATCGTCTATCTGAGCATGGACTATGGTCTGGCCGGACTAATTGTTGCTTTTGCTTTCACAACCGGAACAAACAAAGAACATCCCCGTATAACTTGGCCCTTTTCCCTTATAAACAACTCACCTGAATACTGGGTCCTGGTAGAGTTTCTAATTGGCCACTAACACTGGTCGCGGTACACTGTTTAATAGGATACAGTCTTTATCTTGATGACACCGACTTGTTTGGGTTTTGGGCGTAGAACCAGGCACAATCCAGCCAGACATATGTCACCCAGCGTCGTAGAAAACCACTCCACCCTCCAATTGTAAAAAAACGCAAATGTCTTGTTCAGGCGCCATTTGCCTCCGTATGGCACTGATGGTCCGTAAAGCCTGGTTTGCCTAAATAGCAATAATTAAATCATAAAAGTTTAATGCTCATTTTGAGCTACCTCGTACGTATATACCCACGGGGCCTTATATTCCAAGGGTGGGATGCATGCTCGTGTAAACAAAAAACTGTAATTGGGATCATATACGAGGACATTATTTTGGGTATCCAAATCATCGAAAATACAAAAGTTGGGTATGTATTTTTACCTTTGTAAATTACGTGGTCTAGTTCGATTTTTGACTCCTCGTGATCAGTTCTGCCTTCTTTTGACATTGAAAGCAATAAACAGGCACAATGTTTGAAGAAGCACAATTATCAAAATTTGAGATTTTTGAGATATTATTATATTCTTCAAAATTCCTTCTTTTTTGCGCCACATAGACATTTTTGAGTCTAACATTTACAGGAAGTATATTTACATACAAGCCATTACACACGCAACTGTGGCGAAAATCTCAACATTTTGGGAAAATTGGGGTCACTTCCAAAAACTGTGCTATTATTGTTTAAACAATGGGGATATAGGATAGTTCTCCAGATGTGACACGGATGATCTTTATCATCTTTCCCTGGAATGGCCGTGCACACAGTGTTTTGAAAAAACATGTGCTTTGGCCGGACCGAAGATGCCCATCTTTTTCCTAGCAGATAGCACGCAACGGTATAGGGTATCTATCACCCCTCTACCAACCCTGGCTTTAGCTTAATTCTTAAAAGCGCCGTTCCTCTACTTCGGTTGCTAGCTGTTCGAGTCCGGCCGCGATATATTTTTTAGACCTAACACCCTGGTATCCCTCCCCCATCTGATATGCGCCCATTTATAGTTACATTCAAGTTGATTCTTACTCTAAAAATATTCAAAGTGATTCATCAAATAAGGTTTTTTCACGGGGATTCGAACAGTTACTTTTGTGTCTGTAGTCTTAAAAGGGCCCTTTTGTGTCCACAACCTTCGCCCGACTTACTTAACTAGAAAAGTTGAGATTTTTATGACTTCTGAACCGTTAGCCTTATAATCCACGTGCACCTAACTTCACACGTTCAAAATCGGTCGTATCTGTAAGAAATTCGCAATTTGTAAAAGGTTTTACTGAACGGGTTTATGAACTCTCTACGAGCGTTTCCATTAAACATGCTTCATTCAAAGCTAGACCCTCTGGTCCACGGTGATGAAAAAGCTAAGCGACTGAAATTACACTAGACACTTCAAGCCATGCCACTCCCAGTTAGTGTAATTCCTGGAGCCCTGTGTAATTCACGTTCTGTGGACAAGTTGGTTGGTATAGGACCGATGTTAACGCAGAAATAGTCCGCCAGGAGCCACAGTCCGGGCTCTATAGACGATAATGGAATAAAGCGTGAAAGTAATGTTGCGTGAAGAGTCAACTGAATCGAGTGCCCTTTACCGTTGTAGCCGGACTATGAGTACGGCGGAGGGCGGACTATAGCAAGCTGAAAAATCTTCAAGTTTTAGTTTAGCATGATCTTTTAAAGCAAATGCGCTCTAAACCCTCTCGACAGAGTCGAGACTGGGGGAACCGTCTTTTCAAAACAAACCTTACCCATCAATTAAGATTTTTCTTGCCGTTGCCGTTACTGCATTTTTAAAGTATTTTTGGCAGAATTGCTGCATTACTGTAAAATACTGTAAAATGAACAGTATTTGTATAGAGTAATATTTTGTTTAGGGCCTATAAACTTAAAGTGGAACCACAAAAGATGCCTTCATGAAAATACCCCGGGAGAACACAACAAAGTGCCTGCAGGGTTCAAACTCCGGGTTCAAACACAATAAAATGCACATAATACATGATTTTGTTAGACAAGCGCCCTCATTTATTTCCAAATATGAGACTTTGGTAAAGCTCTCATGTCTTAATAACGACCGGGTAAGCTACAGCTTACGGTTTGTCTAAAAATGAAGGTGTGTCGAAAAATGTGACATAACTTTGCTGACATAATTTAGCAGATGATTTCGGGGGTAATTTGGAGGTCCTGATATTACGAAAACATTAACCCCCCCCCCCTCTCTCTCAGCATGCACTAGTTGCCTTTCAGACAACATTTCTGATTGGTTAAGTACATCATAAAGCTATAATTATTTACTTCAATAACCAGTTAAAGGCTGACTCAGAGATTTCGAAATATTTGTAGTAATCTAGAACTAAAGATAGTCACCTAAAATGCTTAAATCCAAAGTTTGAGATGAATCGGATTTTACGTTTTCATGCAGTAAACATTTGTGCACAGTATAACAGCGCCATAGGATACCGTGTATAACAAAATTTCCGGATCCGGAATTTTATAACAAAGTTGTGGTTTTCTATATGAAGGAGCTCGATTTGAGCTTAGTTATTTCACACAATGATTAGTATATGGACAAGCATTATGTACATGCAAAAAACGCGATGTTTGAAAATTAAGTGCGCCCTCTTCGGAAAATCTCTGAGTCAGCCTTTAAATGCAGCCTCCAAATATTTAACTCCATTCTTTCCACGTTGCTGATTGGTTCAAACAATCACCTAATTCGTTTATTTTTTTTACCAATCGGCAGATAGTAGTCATAGAGTTAACCCCCGGGGTGCTTCCTTTTGGAAGTGACACGTATGTAAGGACTGTATAAGAAAAAGACACCCTTTTCACGCGTTGTACCCATAACCCCCATTATTTTTTTTTAAATTTCACTCAAAGACCCATATTTTTTGAAATTTTACCACTGTCACCAAAGACCCTATTTGGGGGAAATGTTGAAAATTTCACCCAAAGACCTTTTTTTTTTAGAAAAATTTTGCCAAAAATCTTATCAAAATTAAAAAATAACCCCATTTTTTTTTAATGTGGCAAATTTTTCAGTCGGAAACCCCTATTTTGGGTCATTTGGTGTCCCTCACCCAAACACCCTATTTTTCAGTCCTCTGTCACCGATTGCCCCTGAGTTTGGAAGCCCGAGCCTTACACACATTAATCATACCCATTCATATGTGAGGCCCCCCCCCCTTACCGGAGCTAACATAATCCTTTATCCCACACTGCAAAAAAAGGCAGAACACTGATTCGCCCGGAGGCACGGATGTGTTCAAATGTGTTCAAGAACATTCCAAGAAGTATTCAATTGTAACCGATTTAGAACATGTGCAGAACACGTTTTAAGTATTATGGAGAACACCTAAAACATGGCTGCCACGTGTTTTAAATCTGTTACAATTTAAAGTTGCAACGAGGAGAATTCTTATATCGGGTGTACTGAAAAATGGAAAGCCCTTATTTCTGCACTGAGCAAAGTTTTCCATCAAAAATATCACTATTGAAAGGATTAAGATGATATTTCTGTGCTATAAAAAAAACTATGAATTGTATATTTTGGTTTGGAGCAAATGCGAAATTTGTCCTATTTTTATATTGAAATATAAGCAAAATCAAAACTATTTTTTTTACAATTTTAGACATTTCTGTAGCCAAATATAAGATAGAAATCTATAAGTGTCTTGAGCGATCTGAATCAAGACATTACGACTCAAAAAAGGAAATCTCTCGTTGCACCGTAACAGTCCTCATTTTTTGCAGTGGACGGTTAGGAAATTAAAAGGTATGTATAGCAAAAGATTCCAGAAAAGAATTTCCTTTACCATTTGGTTTTATATACTGATATGATTGGCCATGCTCAAAATATTAAAACAATCGAATTAAAAACTGTCATATATTTCATTAAATAAGGACTCATGAAACCTTTCATCATTGTTTCATTTCATTTTTAAATTAATTTTTCTTCAAGATCTAGAGAAAATCTTTCAAATTGACCTTCCGTGTGAGAATAAGTGCCTAAGTTAAACCCTTATAATCAGCTTTAAGTTCTTGACAAAATTGTCGAATATAAAACTATATGCAGAAAGTTGCAATAGGATTTTAACCAGGAAATCTTTGCACGGTTTGTGAATAGATAAATCTGCAAGTGGGCAATTATCTGACATGAGTAATTGAATACGGTTGTGTATTTATATATCATCTACTTAAACTTATCGCTTTGTAACATTTGTGTAATACCCTAATACGTTGACTATAGCTCAAATACAATGCGGGAGTGGACCCGGAAGATACGTGCATTAAAAAGAAAAAAGGTCTTTTTATTGTATAATTCTAGATAGGAATTGATTACAAATCTTTTCTGAAAACGTTTCAACATTAACAAAGCTGTTGGGAGCATCTGAACTTCTGAAAAATCTTTTAAACCTTTGAAGTTAAATTAAAAAAAAGATGCGACCTTAAAAAGGGAAGCAATGAAGCGTAGACGATATCTCTACTTGGCCTAAGTTTAATTAAGGTTTTTAAATCGTATTTGAGTTTAACAGGGTGAGTTTAGATTACGAGGCTGTGGAGCAAAAAGCGTAAATAATGTAAAAGTCATCATTTTGAAGAGAGAGGAAGATAGAGATTTTAAAATGAAAAATATGTATGTCTTGTGACCAATACAACTCAAATCATAGATTATTGTTTCAAGTTAGGGTTAGGGAGTGGTCATTATTAGCGCCGGAAGGAAAATAGAGGGTTTGAGAGCGCGGAATCCGAAAACAATTTGTGTAAGCGAGAGAGGGAACTTGAAACTCTGCAAGGCGAGAGGGGGAAACCTGAACTTTCAAATAAAGACATTTCATAGAACTTTCGGAATAATGACCACTCCCTCTTATACAATTTAAAACTTTTGCAAGACTAAGAACGTGAAAGAATATGAGAAGAAACTTCACATAAGATACCCCACACATTCACACAATGTCAGACACATAAAATTCGGGCATCACAGAAAGACATGCATATCGTAGGCCTACACATAAACACACATCACAAACATCAAACACGCATATCGCACATTTCAAACACACATTGCACACATTAAACGCACATCATCGCATCCGCCAACCACACCGTACCGTGCATGCATCGCACACATCAAACACGCATTTTGGGGTTATGAGCAAATGCTTGTATCATCCCATAAGCCACTGTGCTGTAATTTCTATCCGTTTACGGACAGAAAATGTTAAAAAACGCCAATTTCTTACAGATACGGTCGAATTTGCACATATGATTAGGCACATGCATTACCAATAAGGCTAACGGTTCAGATGATGTACAAATCTCAACATTTTCCAGATAGGTAAAAGGACGAGGTTGTGGATTACGGAATGCCCTTTTAAATGGCGTGGCATCTTTGTCTTGATCACTTATTTCCTTCAGATTTAAAACTCAAGAAACAAAAAGATGATCAGCAAAACTTACCTTGAGAGATCGGAACATAGATAGAAAGCACAGCTGTTACCATCAGAAGTTCAGCTGGAAGCATCTTCATAGGTTACTATTTTCTTTTCGATATCACTGAGATTCTTACGATTGATGAGATTTTACCACCAAGACTACTTCACCTTGTCACCATCTGATCATCTAATAGGATCTGACGCCCTTTCAAATTATGCCAAATCTCTGTCAGAAGGTGGGAGCGAATTTCTATTGAGTTCCCTAAAAACGAGTTAATCCTAGAAAAGACGAGTTTAATACCCTGAAGAGGTCACAAACAAATTTCTTTGGTAGAGTTTTTAAAGTGGTACACGACGGTAAAGGAAATTGTTTGAAGTACTATCAAATGATAAACCTACTCAATACTTTAAAATATGGTAATAAATATTGTCTATTAATACTATGTAGTTTTGGTAGAGTGAAATGTTTCATAAAGTTTCTGTTTTAAAATTACTCATGAAATGATTTACTGATAAGGCAGATTTCGGTGAAGTTTAGCCGAATGTTATAAGCGCGTGCTTATCGAAGAACTTTACAATATCAATGACCGCTCGCATCTATAAGTTTTTAAGAACTTCAGTTCACTATTAAAAATCCCTAACTCGCCTTCAGGAGTAATTCTTCGCAGCTACAGCAAATCCCATTCAAACTTTCTTTATATATAACTCGTCTATTTTAACTCGTCATTTCCCCATAGGACATTTTCCCTCCTAAGGTCACGTGGCTAAACTTCTGACCATTGACCCGAAACTCCCTGAAATCATTCCATTCTTTTGCCTAGAGCTTGAAAAAATTTACATCGATGAATATTGCCCACCGAGAAGTTTTCTGAAAACATGGAGGCCAGTTGCTTATATACGCAGGTTTTGTAACTACCAATACATTTCTTACTAATTTTTAATCACAATTATGCAAATTATTCTTGAAGGTTAGTCCCCCGGGTTAGGCCAAGTTAATGTGTTTCACGTGACCGTATGATTTGGGTATTGTATTTCCATTATAAGGTCATGCAACACAATACATTTAGCGCTTCCCCCACTAGACTTTAGACTATTTTTAACACAGAAAAATGATAGCATGATTAATGTTTGGTGATTTTTGAAAAGCGTGAGGTTCTTCGAAATTGTAAGCACTTTTTATCCCTAATGTATATAGCACAGTAAAATTTATAAGTACATTGCAAAGGATTATGAGATTGGATGAAACTACACTCTGGGCAAGGCTTACGAATATTTTGGTAAGGAACTCGTATATTTGATGACTACTTTCCGACAGGCCATTCGTAATATAAGTCAACATTCGCCAATATTATAGCTTTTTAAGTATTATTTTTATTAAAAAGGTAGCACATAAAAATATAAAATGCTAATGCAATATAAAATGCTAGGCACTGGTAAATAAAGAACAAAAGAAGAAAATCTTAAGTGTTGCAACAATGATATCTATATGGCCAAAAGATTTGTTTATATCTGAAAATATATAATAAATAAAAAAATTAAGACTATAAGTATAAACATCCGAGAGAGACCGATATCACTACTCAGAAGGCCCCTTGAATTAGAATTTCTGAGAAGCAAGTCTCTTTTAAATAACAGTTTTAAGGTTTTTGGAGTGACTGGAGTACCGCCTATCCTGAAACTAACCATAACCACCCTAACCCGAACCCAAACCCTAAACATTAATGATATAACATTTAATACCATTATCTTAACGTAAATTAATGTTTCTGCTTCTGCAGCATATTTTACCCCATGTTGGCTATCATACTCGGATAATATGTAGCTTAAAGCTATAGTAAGCTCATGCGGATAAAAAACCCAATACAACGCAAATCGGCTTACAAGAGCTGTATTGTATTGGCATTTACTATTATATTACTATGAGGCCCCATGTCACTGGGTCGATAACGCAAAACAACCTTAAAAGAACACGTTATTTTTCAATATTTGATGCATTTTTATTTTTTACATTGTTTTTGAAAATTTTGTGTTTTTTAACGAAATTTTCAGAAATCTTGCGTTTTTTAACGAAATTTTCTCTGAATTTTGCATTTTGTATAATATTTTCAGGAATGTTGTTTTTTAGCAATATTTTCAGAAATTTTGTGTGTTTTACAATATTTTCAGAAATTTTGTGGTTTTTTTTAAATAGTTTCAAAAATGTTGTGTTTTTATAATATTTTCAGAAACTTTGTTTTTACAATATTTTCAGAAATTAAGTTGTGTATTTTTACAATATTTTCAGAAATTGTGTGTTTTTAATAATATTTTCAGAAATGTTGTGGTCTTTTACAATATTTTGCATTTTTTTGCAATACTTTGTGGTATTTAGCATTATTTTACATTACGTTTACATATTTTCAGTAATTTGACTTTTTTCAAAAGTTTTGTGTTGCAGAGTATCTATATTGACTATCTAATTCATTAGGCTTATAAGTTATTAACTACTTTCTTTCCGGCTGTCTTATGTGTGCAATAGTATCATTTTGCCTTGTTTTGAGCTAGCTTGTGTCGACTTACACAGGAATACTTTTGTACAATTTGAATCAAAGTAGGCCAAGCTGTGGAAGTAGAAAGTGTCACGGTTAAAGTTACCTTAACCCTAAAAGGGCCGGGGTTTTTGGACCCATCTCACCGCCAGGGGGCCTAGTATCTCGGAAACGGATTGATGAACTATCATGATATGTGTGGTACCAGTGGATAGCTATGACCCTCCCGAGTCCATTGATACCAAAAAAGTACAAACATACCTTGTATGACGTCACAGTGACGTCAAACATCACGTCATGCAAAAATGCGAAAAATCTAAAAAAATCGCAAAATTCATGTTTTTTTGCCATTTTTTCAAGCAAAAGTATGCGCACACATGCTCTTACTACAAAGTAAATCAAATAAATAAGATAAAACATAGTGTAACTGTATCCTTAGCACAAAAAATGGATTTCTGCTCTATGTCGTGTAATTTCAATGGGAAATAGCTTTTCTTCGCACGCAGTACGCGATTACGTAACGCCGCGTCATAACCGTAGGTCCGATTTTGTTCAAAATGGTCTTAAATCGAGCGCAAGGCTTCAAAGAAAAAAGTCATGTAGTTTCGGCGTGAAAAATAACAAAAAGGTGAGATACGACAAAATAAAAAAAAAAAAAAAAAAAAAAAAAAAAAAAAAAAAAAAAAAAAAAAAAAAACCCCCCCCCCCCACGGGCCTTTTAGGGTTAATACCTTGTCAGGTTTTTAAAAAAAAGTTTTTTGAAGCTTTTAGAAGTCTTCTTGACAGTACTCATGTACATTTATGCATAAATAAGATTTCAGTTTATTTTCATGGTTTATGAAACTGCAAGAGAGTGACATGTATCAATTTTTTCCCCTGATTTTCCAAACCACCCCTATTCAAAAATACAGTGTGTGCTCCTGTGTCAATATTCAGGTCCATGCTCCATAAATTATGGGTTCAATGGTCTCCTCAGTATTCAATAATATAAGGGTGAGTACAGGAGTGAGTTCTGAAGGAATGTGTGTGTGTGTGTGTGTGTGTGTGTCTGTGTGCGCGTGTGTCTGCGTGTGTTTGTGTGTGTGTGTGCTTGTGCGTGTGTGTTGGGCTATGGCAAACTTGGTAAAATTAACAAAGATTTTATTGGTTATGCACAGGGAGGGTTCTTAATGGTTTGTTGGGTACCATTCTTCAGTGAAAATATACCCCAAACGGTACAAGTAACAAATATACCAGATATAGCCATGTAGGCTGAGGGTTTGAGGATCTTAAAAGCAGCAGGGGTGCGTGTACGCTCAAGTCTATTTTGTAGTGATTTTTCATGGCTGCTGCTACTACTACTGTTACCAAACTCAGGTGAGTCTATTTGCATTGGTCTCTATTCATTTAACTTGCCTGGCTGTACTACTGTATCATTGCGATACATTTTTCTTTGTGCTGTAGATGCTCTGGGCATATGCCCTTGTGCTTTGTCATATATTCTGAGGCAATTGTTCCCTTATTCTGTGTCACATGCCTGTTTGAGTGTCTTAGGGCTACTATCATATGGGTCATTACCAGGGAAATACTCTTGCTGGCCCTTTTTCATCAAATCAGCCTGTGCAACGAGAGATTTCACATATCAGGTGTCCCTAAAATATCGAAAGTACTGATTTTTGCCCTGATGTAAAGCTTTCCATCCAAAATATCCCCATTTGAAAGGATTAAGCTGAAAAATGTTTCTTTGGTACAAAAATTGTGAAATTCAGCCTATGTTTTACATTGAAATATAAGCAAATCAAAATCACATTTTTTCTATCTTTTAAGGCATTTCTGTAGCCAAATACAAGGTAAGAAATCTATTGGGTGTCTAATCTATTATGAAATTACTATTATGACACAATATTTGGGTGCCTCAAAATCTCTCGTTGCACCTTTAACCCATACTTACTACTTGTGTCTCTCACGTCACTGTTTGCTCGCGCACAGACACATTTGCTTGCTTACCATT
The DNA here is from genome assembly GCA_023653785.1 of Ophioderma brevispina. Taxonomy (NCBI): domain Eukaryota; kingdom Metazoa; phylum Echinodermata; class Ophiuroidea; order Amphilepidida; family Ophiodermatidae; genus Ophioderma; species Ophioderma brevispina. Next base: position 91,557 of record JAMKCH010026393.1, read on the forward strand.
TTGGTTGCACCTCTCTCCCTTATTATCAGTGTCAGAAAAACATGGCGAGTTTAGCCTAGTATCAAATTTTGCCAAGTTGTCGTCATAGTCGAGCTATTGTCCAAAAGACTTTGACCTACTCATGTGGTCCATTTCCATTCTAAGTCTGTTTAATTCAGCATGTTCCGTTGACTTTCATCCACAAGATGAAAAATAGAAATCAGAGACTTGTCAGGTGGAGTTTAACTCTTCAAGAATACAATCTGGAGACATATCAAAGGAAAAGAAAATGTCTTGGCAGATGCCTTGTTCAGAGCTGCCTAAGTTTTGTTCAGAAATTTAGTATTAAAAAAATTACAACTTGTAATATAGGCTGAAGGCAGCAATGCAAGAACATAAAAGTGTAAAATTTGCACTGTGTAGACTGTATAAGTTAATCACAAAATGGTTAAAGGTATAAAGCCAGATTTTGAAAATTTTCATTTCATTCAATTTTCTTTTAAAGGGGGAGGATGTTATAATAGCCTCCATTTGTGATTAAAAATATTAATTTGATTCTCAATTTTATTTAAGAAAAGGTTTCTCATGGAAAAAGCACTTTGTTTATTATGGAAATCCCGTGTGCTATATTGAGATCAGACGGTGTGTTATTTACTAGATAGATTGTGCAAGAGAAGGTAGCAGAATTCCCCTAGTGCTATGTTGAGATATGCACCTGTTGTTTATAACTAGAGAGGTGAATGGGAATTCCCCAAGATGTAAATTTAGAAACTGAGTCACCTTGTTTATGCATTGAGATCAAAACAGATTGCATTATTTGGGGATTCCCCATAAAGTTATAATTAGGTGATGCAATGCAGATGATGTAATGTATTTGAAATCCAATTGGTCAGTGCAAGATTATGTTTATGCATGATGATGCTGTAATGATTATTGTTAGAGAGGGGAATCTAGCTGTGAGAAGTTATATACTGCTCACTGAAAAGACTCAGGGCCAGTAGTCAGGAACTAATATAGTTATAACTAGCTAGTTTTGATATCCAATAATGGTAGATCGGTGTAGTACATAGTGCCAGGATTATAATATATTTGATGTCACCGGAGCATGATAGCTGAACTGTCTACTGTCGTCTTTTAAGCCAGAAGAGCTTCAGTTTTGGAATCAAAAAGGGATTCCAGTTTGTGGTCCTATATGAGGATATTAGCGGCAGACTGATGGTGATAGAATACATGGATTGTATTGCAGAATATTTAGTGTCGTCGAGGGACTTATTCAACCTTGTCGTCTTGAACTGCTGGACAAAAGTTATCTTCAGGATTGAGAAGATATCCATGGAATGTTTCATGTGGATTATAAGTGTAACTTTGCATGCTGTCATTTTGGAGTCTTCGCTGTGAGCACATATCATCGTTGAACTGCAACGATTCTTTTAACTATGGACATAAGCTGTCACTCTGGAAGAACTAACAACTGTTGAATTTAATATTGAATTGTACATATAATTTTGTTTTGGACATACCAAGTTCTTGAACCAATCGGATTAAAATCATTAAAGGTGCATTTCGTGATCCTAGCACCTCATTTTGTTTATGGTTCACTAGATATCACCGAGAAAAGGTTAATTCCGAAATTTCAGTTTATTTTGTCAAGCCGTTTTCATGCTATGAGCAAATGTGTATATCACAGTGCTCCATAGGCCACTGTGTTTTAATTTCTGTCCGTTTACGGACAGAAAATACAAAATTAGGAATTTCTTTTAGAGTAGATCGAATTTGCACGTAAGATTAGGCACACATGCTTTACTTAACCCAACGGTTCAGATGATATATAAATCTCAACATTTTGGAGGTAAGTCGGGGGGACGAGGCTGTGGATCACGAAATGCCCCTTTAAATCTTGTGTTATTATATAAAATTTAGATCAAGGCTCCATTATTTGTGTCAGGTATTTCTGACCCTTTGACATCCATGAGTTCATAACACTTGCTTGCCGTTGTTTTCTACTTTGCCTGCACCAACAGTCACAATTTGTACGTCACTATCAGATTAGTCATCTTCTGCTTCAACTTGTTTCACTGTTTTCCAACTTTCTTTTGCAGACTGCTTTGAAATTATAATTTCACAGTTTTGAAACTTTTTTCCATTAGGCTTGGAAAACCTCTCTGTCTTGAAACTGTGATTTCCACCACAATATCTGCAAGCTTTGGTTTTTATTTCTTTGTTTGGTTGAATCCTTGTATGGTCCAGATTTCTTTTTTGGAGCTTTACTCTAATTTTCTTGAACTTGGGTTTCTTCTTCTTTGTTTTGCTTTGCTTCGATTAGTTAACTTCCGGTGCTTCCGTAATAAGCTTTAGGGTTGCTTGGTCTTGGTTTCTGCTCTCCCATCTCTCACTCTCAGAGAATCGGATTTCTTCTTTTAAGTGTGGCATTCTGTTCGGTCCTCCTTTGAAAAAGTTCGAGCTCGTGCAGCTCATTTTCAGCTCAAGACGAGTCGGTCTCTTATCATTAGCTTTCTTCTACACCTTCGAACTTACAAGTATTCGATGGTGGCTGAGAACGTCTCAACGTTTTCTACTGTTTCATTTGGTTGTTGAGACGCTGTGTAGAACAGTAACTTTCATACAGGACTTATGTTTTGTCACCAAATTGTCCTCCAAGCCTTTTTTTTTAATGATTCCATTCTCTTGTTCTTTGAGTTTGATCCTTATTCAATTCAAAAACCTTTCAAAATGTGCCTACCTTCGTTCCATGAGAGTTTTACGAGGGTAGCAACTTGTACTGTAGCATCCTTCTTTACTTATTTAACTCAGTAGCTATGTAGTAATCTTGAAATGCTTCTTTGAATTTTTTCCACATAGTATTTGCATTTTATAATATAGGAGCAGGTGGAGGATGTGATGTTGCCATTGCTTTTCAATTTCTTTATTTTTTTTATTTTTTTTATTTTTTTTAAGTTTTCTAAACAACACTTATCAAGTGTCAAACCTGAAAACCCAGCTACTCGACCCACCGGTTTTTGGTTAACAGGGTGTAATCGTGTATTGTGGTGATACTCGATCCACCGGTTTTGGTAACCGGGTGTAATTTGTAATAGGTGGTCATATTGTATGCAATAGGTATTGTGTGCCGAAATACCGGGTGCCAGTACCCTGGGCATTGGCAGAGGAGAAGGGAAGTGGAAATTAACGTGCTGTTGATGTGTCGTGCACGTGTGCAGGCATTATTAGTGATTTTATGAAACAATACGACAATGAAACTCAGTAAAAAGAGGGATTTTGGCATTTTGGAACAACGCAGTGTATTGTAATAGTAGAACCCTAGTATAGAGTGTTATACACTGTTAAAAATGTTTCCCTTTGTTACAAACCTTAACCCTTTTTTTAAATTTACGAATTAAAACCCCAATTATTCATTAATCTTCACGCTTTATTAACTATACCTAACATAAAAGTTACAATTTGGAAGCCGAACAATGTAAATACAGGGTGGCTAAAAAATTAATACTAACATTTTGAAAAAAAGGTAGATTAGTATTATACGCTGACCGTTATTTATTTCCCGTAATATTCGTTCTTTTGAAACTTACTTGTTTTTAAAGTAAAGAAATAAACTAGGAACATCGTTTTACCTCTACAATGTGTGTAAATAACGTCGTAAGTAACGTCATTAAAAAATGCAAATGTAATTGAAAAAGTAGTACCACACCACATATGTATTTAATTTTAGCATCTGCCATCAGTAAACAAGTTATGTAGGTAGTGGATACGGTTAGGAATTGTAATTCTTAAGGCCCCCTGGTTCGAATCTATGTAACAGGTACATTGGTATAGTGTATTCAGATGATGATTAAGTAATTGGTTGACATTAGAATATGTGCATCAGTACCATATAAAAGTGTGTAAACCTTATGTCTTCACGTTTCCCTTCGATTATTTGCCTTTTTTCTTCTTTCAAAAGTGCTTGCCTGAAATATAACTTTTTTCAACACCGTGGAACGTAAATACAACGTTTGTATGATGCCTAGCTACACTGTGAATGTGTGAAAACTTGGTCAGAGGATAGTAAAAACGTTTTACTTTCTTAATATTGTTAACACCCGTCAAAAACCTAAACCAATTAATGGTGAAGCGTGAGATATTACGTCCGGTATTTTACGTTGCCGGCAATGAAAATTCGTATTTTTACAGCCTAGTATTTTAAGTTCTGCATGTAGTGAGTCCCAGGTGCCAGTCAAATGCCTGTTTTTACAGGTGTATTTAACAGTTACGACCTTGTATAAGCCAAATAATGAAAAGGGCCCTAACTTGCCTGTCGTAGGAGCGGAGTCAACTGCGAACACTTATTTCGTGTAATGCTGTTTCCGTTACAGTCAATTGAATAAGGAACTAGGTTACATCATCAAACCGCACGCTGTTTTGGATCCCTCTTTGCCGAACTACTTGGCTTAACCCATTGTTTCGGCAAGTTCCCTCTTCTTGCCGAAACACCGGCGTTCGGCAGAGACCGAAACACCGGGTGTTTCCGTATAGCCCGGTATTTCGGCAGCAGTATACGACAACGTGTGGCACCAGGGCCTGACACTGAAGATTCCGGGACCATGCCGGATCGCCACCTTATACAATTCATATGTAACATGCTTTGCAACCGTTAGCTTTATTCTCAAAAGACCAGTGATGACAGAGCAGTCCGTCTGCGTCGTCTGTGGAATGGAGTACCACAAGGATCTGTACTGGCTCCCATGCCGTTCAACATGCTTGTATATCAGCGATTTACCTCAAAACAACATCTAGACAATATTACCGCCGACGATCTTTGCCCTTCCCACTCGGACAACAGCTGGACAGAAGTAGAAAGTACAACTTACTGCCAGGATATGGCCTACTGCAGATATCTCAAGACCTGGAGACTGAAGCTGAGCGAAGCCAAGACCACGCTACTGCCTTCATCTCAACATCAAAGAGGGTCATCGCCAGCTTCAAATAAACATCATGAAGCGGGACCTTGAGAACCATTACTGTTGCTCCGTCCCACTCCATCTTGAGTCTTTACCAGTGCTTTCAGGAATTGCACCTGCAGTGCTTTGGCGAGAACACCACACGCACAAACTAGTGAATAAGGCTCTGTTGGACAACAAGCACCTATGAAAAACACTGCAAAGAATCACATCCGGCTCGGCAGACATGAGACTGTGTCGACCACGCTGATAAACTCTCCAGCTCCCCATTAAAAATCTTAGACATGGAAATATATACTGGTTAGATACTCGACTCCAAGACCAGACAATCTCCGGTAGGAGGACGCTCTGACGCATATCGAAACGGCACAACACAGACTTGAATAAAGGCTAGGCTGGTCAGGATATTTAAATCTAAAGGAAGTTATTGGAAATTCACTTGTTTTGCACACGCGGTTGATCCATAACCTCGACGGATTTGACCGTCCAATAATTTTTTGCTACTAAATTATCATTGATATTACTAAGATCTTTTGAACGAACGCTTAAAAGGTGTTTTTGTAATGTCACTGTGAAAACTGCGGACTGCCATAGTAAATGCACGTAGCAGTTCCACAAATTTACCGTTTGACTCCCCAATGCCCAAATTGAGCAGATCGTGTTCCTACCCCCCGTCCCCCCGACGTGCCGCGTGCAAAAGCAACTTCTGGCCACGAACGAAAAGAGGAAAGTTGTTGAATACACAGCTAGGCCGTGTTGAGACCTATTTTTGTTATGTCTACGATTTTTTTACAATCTCCTATCTTTTTACAGGAGTCTCCTGGCTTTTTTCGCTAGCAGTTCCCACTTCAGACTCGTGTTGGATGTTTACTTAGGCTCTATGTGGGTTTTTGAATCATGAAGTAGAATACAGACGGCAACAACCCCCCCCTACTTTACAAGCAGGCAACCATTTTAATGAGTGAATCTAGTATCAATGCGCATTGCTCATACGATGCGCTATAGGGTCACCAAACACAGTGAATCAAATAATGAATCCCCAACAGTGAAGCAGCCACGACATGACGCATCATACATGTGACTAAGACTCCAAAAATCCAAGCCAGTTATGACGGTTATGAAGCAATGGCATAGGAAAAAAGGCATTCTGGGTGCAAATGTGCCGTGTTTGCTGGCAACTGATAATTCGCCAACTCTAGAAGGGTTGTGACCATTAGCGACCCTGAGTCCACTTAGTGACCTGAGGAATTCACAGAATTGTACGGAAGCAAACTGCGCGAATATTCTGCAGTTATTCCGTACAAGTCTTGATGAATTCCCAGGGTCACTAGTAACCCAGGGTCGCTAATTGTCACAAACCCCTCTAATAAGATGAAAGTAAATTTCACATAACAGTACAGTAGCTCCACGCAGTTACACGTAGCTCCAAACGCTTTACTACGTACGCTACTAGGATAAGGCATGAGTGGAGTGCATTCGGGATATAATTGCATGTTGGAAGCATTAATGCGTGATGTTTGTGATGTTATGTGTTATAGGTTTTGCCTATTAGTATTACGCCTTGCCTTCAGGAAATCGTCACATCTCCGCTTCACCATGGCCGGCAGCTGGCCAAGCACACAATCCTAATAGCACTTAAGATTGTAATATTGCCCATAACAGCTCCCCAGATTTCCTTGGGTGGACGAGACAATTGAGATTAAGTATATTGCCCAGGGACACAAACACGTTGACCACAGTGGAGTCGAAACTCACGATTTTAACGGTTTAATGATTAGGGAGTCATGCACTTCCACAGACCACACGTGCCTCAAATATGTCCGCAAATTGCCACTAAATTACGTTTTCTTTTATACCTAGTTTTAAGGATCAAGAAATCCAAATATGACATGCATTTTGAAATACCTTGTTTTTTCAATATTGCAAGCCATTTTGAGTTAAAAAATTACATTTACTTATAAGGAATAGGCCAGTCTATTAAATTTGAGGATGTTATTAGGTATTTGTTAGATAATCTCAATTATATACATAACAAAAATCCACTGTTGCATTTTCAAATAAAGTGTGAAAATTACGGGTTGACTTCAACTTAGATTCGATTGGATTGTAAACACGGATCTAAAATTCGATCAAATAACAATGCATATGAAAGCCGAGTGTGGGAACAAGAGGAAAGTGAACCATGCAAAACATTAGGAAAGGTCCTGGTTCGTGTTGATATAGAGCGCCAAAAGATGTAGCTACATAAAGGTATAGTAATGGAGGTTAATAAAAAGAAAACAATGGAAAGGTGGAAATTTCGTTGGGAACAAGCTGAAATGTCAGGAATAGTGCAGAAATGTGTCTAGAATAATATACTAAAAAGTCCCCCAAAAATCCTCTGTGGTGCATTTTCAGAAAATAAGGGGGCAAAAGTTTGTACAGGGGTAAAATTACGAAATATTTCAATGGTCTTAAATGGGTTCCAACATTTTTGTCATGTCCCAAGGATTAAAAAAAGGTATAGTTTGCCCCTATCTAGGCTTGTAGTTTAATAAATATATGGTTTAAAAAAGGCTCCTCAAGGTCATCCTGGGGGGTGGTTAAGTTTTCAGAATGTCGGATTCTTCTGAAAGATGTGTCAAATTTCTTCATCCAGTTGTACATGAACACTAAATGAATATTTAAACAGGGGGTGTTGGTCATTACTTGCAAAATGACAGGGCCAAGTGTGATGGGGTTCTACAGGCTCTATGGGGGGTCACTGCTTTCTGCTTTCTCTGTCAATATGAATCAATGTAGGTGATTGGACATATGAACATTTTCTGTTTAAATGGACTCTACGAGCAATTTGAATCTGGTTTCAATGAAATTGGATCATTTTGAAATATTACCCCAGGAGACCGTGAATGATTTCGGTCCTTAGTACTTAAACTACAGGTTGTAGAATAGGCAAACTATACCTTTTATTGATCCGGGACATGACAAAAAGTTGGAACACCATTAGGACAATTCTCATATTTTGTTATAAGTTTACCCCTGTACAAAACTGTGCCCCTTATTTCTGAAAAAGCACAAAGAGGATTTTAGGGGACTTTTTATTATGTTATGCTTAAACACATATTCTGCACAATCCTGACATTTTAGCTTGTTCCCAGAAAATTTACAAGTTAAAACTAAAATTCTTGGCCCTTCAGTCCTAATCTAATAATGTTGATTCATATTGATCTCACCGCGGCCGGTACAGCTGGTAGGTACAGACATTTTGAAAATGACACCTCCTGAAGGTTTGCGATTTTTAATTGATTTATTAAAACTTGTGTCGAGGTGTAGAACACTAAAATGCAATAAGAGGAATTTTGTATGAAATACATAATTATCGCGATACAATATCTGCTATTTTTTGTTTATCCTTAAGGTGCAACGAGAGATTTTCATGTCATCAATATTAGATGATTGTATTGATTTTATATATATTAGACAATAGATTCCCTACCTTTTTAGGTTTCGGCAAAAATGACGTCAAGATGAAAACAAAAAGTGGTTTGTATATGCTTATTATTTTCAAGAGAAAACATAGGCTGAATTTAATATTGCTCCTATAGGAAATTAGGACAATTTCACAAGGTTTGTACCAAAGAAGAAACATAACAGTTCTCCGCTTACATCCTTTCAGATGGGGATGAGCCCGCCCCGTTCGATCCCGGGACGGGTGGTTAACGATGCAGATACCGAACTACGTAGGGGTAGGTTAGAACTGATGCAGGACCCCTCCCTTTCTCTTCGCGTAAAAACGTGACTGACCCTGGGAAAATCCCCCAATGTCCCTCTTAACAGTCCAGAACAGCGGGGTAAATGACGGGGGAGCCGGCGAACTACCGTTCCCACCTAGGACTCGTTGCACCTAAAGCGGGCACGACAGAATACCGAGCCAGCCTTGCTGCCCGATAGACAATAATCCGAGGGCGAAACGTGAGAACAGAAGCGGGACCTTTGGTTATCCCCGCGGACAACCCCATGGGCAGCAACAGAGCAATACACGACACCCGTTAGCTCCGCTAGGCGACAATTGACATGGATTTCACATTTCCATCAGCCAGCGCGCATCCACCTCACCCCCCTAGATGACGACAGAAAATAACGCTTAGTGTGGCGCGGTACTATAAGAATGAACGCTCGCCGATGGGAGCTCCAAACATGGGGATAGGTACGCGTAACCGCAGCATAATATATATCACCCCTATCACTACAGAGATTCCCGGGTAATTTTCACACTCGAAGAACCGGACCAAACCCGATGGCCCTCAGCCCATCATCCGGGTAAAGCGCCTCTCGGCACCAGGGCGAGGAAACACCTCTCTCTGAGTACCTCACACCTAGGCTGGGATGCATTGACCTGATCGGGGGCGGGGCTAGGCCCTGGTCGGCTTGGGCGAAGGTGGTTCGTTCCCGTGGCGCCGGAGGCGGGCAGCGGTGGCACATTTAAGGAGCTTCATCGTGGCGGGGAGTACCCAATGGATGACCCCCCCTACCCTTCTTATGACGGGTCCCCACCAGTTGAAAGTATCCCCCCTTTCAGTGCACATCCCTTCATCCAAATTCCACGCAGGAATACCCTCCTTACGGATGCTCGGGGGATCAGCGACTTTCACCTTAACAGAAACCCTCGCCAGGAGTGGACCGACTGCACAGCAAGGAACATCTTTCAACTTCCCTCCCCCCCGAAGACTTTCTATTCAACACTGTCCCCCCTCCTTCAACCAAAGCAGCCCTCCCCTTTGCCAAACGTGCACGGCAAGGCAATCCATTAGTTAATCCCACGAGGTTCCAGAGGCCCCGAGGCACGGGCGCTAGCCCGGGCTCAGAGGCCTGGGCGCCAATCTCCACGCAATATCTCATGTACGGCTGGAACCAACCTGGATTGGTGTAACCCAATGGCACTCTACAGGGATCCTCCAACGATTAAAATACGGATTAAATAAGAGGTACCATGAAGGTTGCGCACGGATAGGGGCTGTCCAACCTTTTGTCACTGTACCCAAGGACTCAATAAAAAGGTATATGTTTGCCCTATCTACAACCCGGAAAGGTTTTTTAAGTACTAAGGCCCCGAAATTCATTCAAGGTCATTCCGGGGGGTTCTATATTTCAAAATGATCCAATTTATTGAAACCAGATTCAAAATTGCCGTAGATCATATTAAACAGAACAATGTTCATTTCAAATCAACCTACATGGATTCAATCTTACATATAAGAGCCAAAAGCAGTAAGCAGTGACCCCCATAGAGGCTGTAGAACCCCATCACAGTTGGCCCTGTAATTTTGCCAGTAATGACCATCACCTGGTTAAATATTCATTTAGTTTCATGTCCAAACTGGAGAGAAGAATTGGACACATTCTTTCAGAAGAAGAATCCGACCCTTCTGAAAAAGTTAACACCCCAGGATGGCCAGTAGCCTCTTTTTTACCATATAGTTATTAAAACTACAAGGCCATAGATAGGGCAAACTATACCTGTTTTTAATCCTTGGAACACATGAACAAAAGGTTGGAACACATGGAAGGAAAAGGGAAATATTTAGTAAGTTGGACAACTGGAAAAATTGGACCCCTTAGTTTCTAAATGATGCACAAAGAGGGATTTTTTGGGGGACTTGAGGAGAGGATTAGAGGACAACAGTTCTGCACTAATTCGACATTTGTCAGCGTGTGTCCCAGAAGAAAGGGCACAAAGGGACAGGGGGGGAGGGGGAGGGAAGTAAGCAGGGTGCCTAATTTGGGATCAGGTTAGAAAAGTATGTTGATTGAGGCACCACTGGGTGCTTGATAAACGTTGACCACATAACTGGACCGGCTCACGCCCATCAATTCTCAATCTCCAAACAGATGCTAGGCTAGTGCATCTGCTGTGGATGGAATGTGCCCCCAGAAAATTAAAACGCGGATTTTAAGAGCTCCTACTTTGAGACATAACTCTGCATTTTAGTATTTAATGCCCTTACATTAATGTATATTAAAAGGAACGACAGAAGCTGAAAATGGAGTCTGTCTTGAAAAAGACTGCCAAATCATAGACAAATTTTCATAACCACCCACTCTTGTTCCCTTTAAATTTGATTAAAAAAAAAAAAAAACTATTACAATGTAATTCTTGTGCAATAATACAATGAAGACTATACGTAGATAGGGTGCATTTCCAGCAGACCCCTCGACAGTAGGGCAGTAATCCCCAATGTTGGACTCTTTTATGTGCAAATATCGTTTTAATTGTAAAGTATTTTGTAAAATACAATTTCTGTTTGGTTTTGAACATAGAGGCTATTTTAATGCACCATTAATACACTTTACCTTTCCTAATGCTAGTGTCTGTGGACGGCAGGTGTTGTGTACACAGTTTCGACTTCTTGTTAGAGGTAGTGTCCCGATAGTTACGTGAATTTGGTTGTCGACCCGTAAACCCGTCCTCAACAGATATTTCCTAGTAACATCTAAAATCGGATTTAGTTACCGTTTGAATTCACCATGCTGTGTAAGCCTTAGGCGTTTCCACCACAGAGACATGACCACTTAGGTAGACAAAGGGTAAATATGCCGCGCTTGGTTAAAATTTATACTTAGGCTAACGTTAAAATGATACAAAAATTAAACTTTTTAGGTAAGTCGGGGATCTGGGGCCATTTGTTTAGAAAAACAAAATACTTGACCCCCCCAAGATCTTTCAAAAGTAGCGTCATATTTAGATTAGATTCTATTACCCCTGAAAATAGGGGTATAGGACACAAAAGGACTAAGATAGTGTCAATATTAGTTAACCGAGAGTTATGTGAGTGAATTGATCATTGAAAACTACAAAAGGCTCAGGCCATTTTACAAAAAAAGGCCCATGGCCATAATGGCCGCCACAGCAGGTCAAAATCCATGAGATCAGGGCGGGATAGGTGGTTTGGTGGAGTGGGGTCAAGTGTGGTTTTGAAGTTAGTTAGCTAGGTGACAGATTAAAAGGATGGACTCAGAGATTGCAAAATATAATTTTTTTGTGTAATAATTAAACATAGTCACCTAGCACTAAAGATAGAACCTCAAATGCCACAATTCCAAAGCTTTGAGATGAAGTGGAAATTAGGTTGATGCCAGTAACATTTATGTATTAGTTATTGCGTGCCTAGGAGAATGTTTGTTATACAAAAAAATTCCGGATCCGGAAATTTTATAACAAAGTTGTGATTCTATATGGAAGGACTTCGATTTGAGCTTAGATATTTCACCACAGTGATTTATTATGGACAATCAGTGTGTATATGCAAAAACACTATGTTTGAAAAAGTGAGGGCGCCCTACTCGGGAAAGCTCTGAGTAACCTTGAAGTTGTGCCAAGTGTTATATTGATTTTCTATCACAAGTGCCGAACGATTTTTTGGTTATCCTCTGGACTAAGTATATTCCCCAAGCAAGAAATGGCAACAAACTTCGAGCTCTTGATTATGGGTAATAAAACATTATTCAAATTGGACAGTAAGTGCACGGAAGAAGTAAAGAAGCAAGAGAAGTATAAACGGGAAGGGGCACCCTTTCCCCAGCATGCGCGCGCAGGTCATGAGGGGCGCCGAAGGCAGCCATTTTTAAAATAGGGCGTATGTTTCTTAGCTTTTAGTTCATCGTAGAGGCGTCCTCGTTATGCTGTTTTTTTTATAGCCATACGTGATTATCAGGTAAAAAAAAACAACTTCTGCTATGAATGGATTTGATACTCAAGACATTCGATTATGCGTGAATCACCGTTCTCTGAAACGGAATGGTGCTGGATAAAAGAATAGGCGGCCAGGTAAGGTGGTAGGTAGGTGTGGTGTGGTAAGGACGTAATCCTGTTTCTAAAATTTACAAACAAGGGCGGTAAATTGAAACCCGTGTTTGAAAATTCTCAAGCATGGCGAAAAATATTGCAAAGCATTGTGGGGAAAATCGATTGCGACCGTTAGACGATTGCGTGTTACTTCGTGTTTGTGAGTACCGAAGTACCCGCTAAAAATGTTAATTTTCTCGCTAGGTTATATCGGTTCAGGCCCAATTACGATTATCACGTTCAAACAAAACAAAGTAACGGACCCTCTGATGCAAAAAACACCATAGAACACATTGTTTCGGAGATATTTGAGATTTAGTTTCACTTGTCATTCTCATTGATGGGATGATAACGTTAATCTCTCGCGCAGTACCCAATGGACTCAAATCTTTCGCAGTCTGGGACAAGACTACACCTGTGGGGAATACTTAGCGGATCGCCGTACTACAGAGTGAAAACGTCCTTGACGATTGATGCGCTTCTGTGGCATGAGGCTCGTCCGATTACCTGTTCTAGTGAAGGGAGAGAAAACCCGTGCGTTCAGAACCAGTAATAAAAATCCTGGCACTGTCAGAAACCCTTTCGCTTCGTTCGCGGCTTTGTTTTTGAATCGGTTGCCAATGGAATGAGTAGTCATGCGCTGGCTCGCAAATAGCCTCAGACGAAAGCGGGTGAGAGCTAATTTTTGGGGCTCAGGCTCCATGAATAATACATCTAAAAGAAATGCTTTTAAAGCAATTTTTAAATTTAAAATATCCATTGGTGTGATTAGAACGTGAGAAGAAAGCTACCGGATTATTATGATGACTCCCAATCCGCGGTAAGACTGATTTCTTTAAACCAATGAAAATGTAGGTTTTTTGTGGATGTGAACGATTATGACTATGGGGATGAGAAGCATAGGGTGACGTAGGGGATCAATTATTTTGTAATATTTACACATTTAAAACGGATTTATTCAAGTATCAGGAAATCGTGAGAATAAGATAAGATATTGAATCTGTCCTCCATGTCTTAAGTGAACCCCGGGTTGGGGACAAGTATTTTTGCGTGAAGAACTCAGGGACGGCCTCGTTCTCCACTCAATAATGTCACTCAGGGTTCAATTCGACAAAGATAGAGGATCGATTCAAAAAATCTATCATTGTTCTCTAAATTAAAACATTTGCAACTTGAACAAGTTGCTTTGACCCTGCAAAAATATTATTATTATCACAGCATAGGAGAAAAATGCATTTCTATTATCTCAATATCACATATCCCGAAACTAAGTTTTTATTTGGCCACAGAACCTTTATAGAAGATTAGTTACCAAAGCGGATGATAAGTTTATTGCCATTCCTGGCCAAACATGGCATTAGTGTTTTATCACTAACATACCATTTTGTCAGTGTTCAAGTATCCGATGCTGTGCCAGCAAACTTTGAACCAGGACTATAATAATGGTTTTACATGGCAACAACAGGGCATAGTCTCCACATCGCCAAATTAGAATTTAACCAGGTGGTGACACTGTGACAAATGCCCATAGACAATAATTCGTACGATAGTGATAGCGCCACCATTTTCGATACGCTAATAATTATTTATGCAGCTTGACGTAAATCGGGGGATGACGTAGCGTAATAGCGCCCACGTTACGACATGGACCGAACGATACAGACTACAAATTGCATTGCGGATCAGCGTGCGGTACGCATCCATTCTCTTGCTCGAGGGTCCTATCCCGATTTAGTTAGGATCCCTGATTTACCACATATCAAATCCACCCCTCATGGAAATATGCGCAGACGTCTAACTGAAGTTGAAATCTACTATAGGGCCCTATACGGAAAGAATCGATGTTATTTTGATAGGTATGTAGGAGACCCACCCTCTCCGAATGAATATAAACGTCAGTTTTTTTACGCTGACCATTTGCGAGGATAGAACAACACATGGATGTGAAGATGTTACTGCAAGAAGCACAATAAGTATTCAGTTGAACTCATCTTGGTTGATTGGGCCCGTCTGTTAAAGTCCAAATTGGCTGTGAAGATAAAGGAGGAATGTCTTGGAAGGAGACGCGGCTTGGGCAGAAGGAAAGCCTTGCCTGGCCAGGATCAACACTTAGGAAAACCTTCGTGTGGAGGAATTTCATCGTCCTCGCCTTCTTGTAACCACACATTGGCTTAACCCAGATGAAAAAGACATAAGCCCTACCCCACCCACCCCACTTGTAAGAAAATGCAATAAATGTTGTTCTTCGCTAGAAAAAAAAAAAACGATGCCTGTGAAGTTCATAGGAACTAAAGGCAAAATATTAATCTCAAGGCAATTGGATTGAAAATGCGTTACTCCTAGTTTTCTGCCAGTACTATAGGAGTTAAGATTCAACCCATCTAGAGCGGGAGCAAGGACTTGGGTCAAAACATCAGCGTTCATGTCCCACACATATAGCTTTTACCCACCTTTGGGTAGTTAGTATGGACCTTCTCATCAATACAACGGTGGTTGGTAGTAGTGGCCGTCAAATGTGGTATCACTTTTTCAATGGGGCCAATTAAGTTTACCAGGTGCCAACTTTTAAATTACTCCAACCATGTTGAAATGTATGCCATGAAGATGTCGAAGGAAGTCCTAACTGTGTAACTTTAAGAATGGCCTCCAACCCGATTTTGTAAGACGCCCACCCTAAACTTGAATTATTTGACTACAATTCCCCCAAACAACGTCACAATAACTTATTCTAGGAAGGACCAGAGTTTGTAGAGAATATTAGGTTAATCAGCTATTAACCCAAAATAAATACCCGCTTTTAAATACGATGTAAAACAACCAACTGTCACCCTTCCCACCCTGACACAAACTTGATTAATGTGTGAGGTTACCAGTCAAATTTTGATCAAGAATAAGGACCAAGAATTACAGGAATGTTTTTAAACAAACATTTTCCAGATGAACTTGTCTTTAAGACCCATAGACTAAGATCTGTGTCTTATTCAATTTCGAATGAACAAAATAGCCAAGCCTTTGTATTTTGCCTTCAGGGTCATTCTGTTTTCTTTCCTCCACATGTAATCTTTTCAAGCTCAGGAATTAAGGATGATTGTTGATATCATGCATATCTGGGGGAAAAGAGACCCGACAGCCAGTGTCAGATAGAGGTTAATTTTTGTGTCATTGGACCGACAAATAAAGGAAGATCGTGTGATGACCAGTGCTGATCATCACCTGACCGCCAAAGGGAAGTCCATATTGACCTTGGGGAACACCATAATTATCAAGCAAAGCTAGACAGTTATCCACCAATTTTTGTGCCTGCTTCTGTTACTAAGATACGATGTGAACCAATCCAGCTCCAGACCCCAAATGCCAAAAGTTTTTAGTTTATGAATTAAAATAGTCGAGTTGTATTGAACGTATCGAAGGCATTTCTTTAAATCAATAAACACCCCCAAACAAGATGACCAGCACCAATGAGTTTAAGAAGAAAATCGGTAACTTCAACCAAAGTTGGTCGAGAGTGAGGTGTGTGGTCTGGAAGCCAGATTGGTTCGTGCAGAGCACGGGAAGAATTGATTTTTCTCTGCTATCGGGAATACATGTTTCAGAGATTTGCCTGGAATTTCATTTCTCATCCAGTGAATCCCCTCATTCAATGGCTAATACCTTCGGAAAAGTATTAGAAGGGACACCATGGGTTGAATCTACTATAAGATGGTACTTTTTGTCTTTCGTCAGTGGAGGTCGGAGACAGGAAGTTTTAACAAAAGGTGCATGGTTCTCTGTATGAATGTTCGGGTCAGTCAGGGGCTGATCAGTACATATGAGTTTGGACCCCTGTAGTGGCTAAGTATTTGTCAAGAAATGACAATTTTATGCATTTTTGGATTTACAAATAAAAGTTGGTATCCGACTTTTATAGGAGCAAAACAGTCGTAAATGGACATCTTCAAGGCGCTTCTAAAAGCTTTAGTGTCTCCCTGTTTTACAAAGAAAAGTAATATGTGGAAAAAAGGACTGATTAGTGGCTTTACTTCATGAGAGACATTTGTTCCATGAATGGCCCCCCGAACACTACAAGCCGCACAAGGTTAATTCAAACTGCACGATATACACCAAAACATACCGAGGGTTTTGTTCCGTCTTGGATAGAAAAATTGACATCCTGAGAACATGAAGAGTGACAAACTACAGGCATTAATATCTTAAGATGAAGAGAAGTGACCAAACAACTTCACTGTTAAGTCTTAACATATTTAGACCACCCTAGTGGTCAACGGTGACAGAATAAGGCTGGTCAAATTTGAAGAGTCCATTCCATATATGTGATAAGACAAGGCCAGGAAAAAAAAGGTTGACTTCACGACTTCCCGCTCGCAAGGTCTCCGTAAAATCACTATTTTATGATGGAGAACACAATAGCCACCCCGCCCGATGCCGGTGTGAAATGCAGATATCGTCCGGCGGGAGCCAACAGTCCGGCGACTCCCCACAGACGATAACGGATAAAGCCCGTGCCCCTAATGTTCGTGAAGGTCACTGTCAACTCGATGCCTATTGTTCCCCAACACTTGTCCCGGACTAAGGATGTCCGAGGACCATCCACAGCTACTCTACTACCCACGGGTACACAGGACCGATTAGATATATACCCAAGGAGATATGGTCCGGACAGGGACTTCAATCCCAGTCCCCGGGCCATCCATAGACACCGCCCCCCCCCCCCCCACGGAATGAAGCTTGAAACGAATGTTGCGTGAAGAGTCAAATGAACATTGTAGGGGACTGTGGAGTCCGGGGGGATATATCTCCTGCCACACCGCTTTAAAGTATTAGTCGCCGGCGTATCATATCGGGAACAATGGTGACCAGTAGGGCAATCGATCAGTTGACTCTTACGCAAACCATAGTTCAGGCCTTCTTCACTCTCCGTATAGTTATGGGATACCGGACTGTGGCCCAATCGCCCCCGCCCCACCCCCCCCCACCCCCCGCCCCCCCACCCCCCCCCACCAGCAACAACCACATACCCAACGACACTGCTTTCACCAACACCCCCCCCCCCCCCCCCCCCCCCCACCCCACAACAACCCCCCCCCCACCCCCCCCCCCCCCCCACAACCCCCCCCCCCCCCCGACCCCCCCCCCCCCCCCCCCCCTAGTCCCGGTACTAAGCATGTACCGTTACGTCTAAATTCACGACACCAGCAACGACGCTCTACAATGATAGTGCTTCAACAATGGGCAGTATCTTTATTGCTGTTAACAACATACATTACTGCAAGATGTCCTGAATGTGGCAGGGAATAAACCACCAGCCGGGTGTCCTGCAACGAAGCGTACTAAAGTAGCCATTTTCGGTACGTGAACGTGTCCTTAATAACAGCAGAGTTCAGTTGCGTGGAATCGACCTGTCAACAAATTCATACGGCATGAGTCAGAAAAGTCGATATCAGAGTTTTACTTATTCGACCCCTGTTCTACAGTATAAACTACCGTCATTAATTGTGTGATTAATTATAGATAGTCTTTATTAACCAACACTGCATAGTAGTAATAAGTGATGACCCTCGGTGATATTTATTGTCCAGTCGATTTCATTTATGCTGTGTATACTCTTTGAATATTTGTTCCGTTTTAAACTACTTTTCAGGACGGATTTCTTCCATTTTCATCATCATACTGGTTCCTCGTGATGCTGCTGACATGTCAATGTAACTTCTTATCGGTATATGAACAAAGCTTTTATTGCGAGATATACACACACTGGCCAACAAGTATGAAACATGCAGAAGCAAAAATCACAGTCACAAATTGATTTTAAATTTGTTACATGGGTTTTAAGTACACAGGATTTTGCATTGAATGCTGAAGTTGTGTTTTTCAAAAAGATGTATTCCATAGAATTAGTACGGCGAAAAAACGTTGAATAGATGCCACATGTTCCTTAAATTTGGCAGATCATAAGAGCTGGCGAATAATAAAGTGGCGATTGTTACCCCCCAGACGGAATAACTGAACACGAACACCAAAGGGGAAAAATTACTCAACAATAGCGCAAATCACTTGACAGGTGTGTTTAGGGTTACTCAATGTTTACGAAGAAAATTGTAGTGGTTGTGAACGGAAATCAGAAAACCGTCAATTTAAAAGTAGGGGGGGTATTTTGAACACACTGATGAAGCAGCCATTCCGTGCAATTGACCTACCAAAAGCCCCCTCACCCCACCCCCCTTTTTACATGACCCTTGACCTACTCCGTGAATACCCGAATGACTCGCTCTTCAGGGCGTAGCGTTTCACAAAATAACCCCCACCACCCACATAAAAACAACTACACCTTTAATCTCATTGCCATGGATTTCACCCCATATAAGATTCAAATGGCCACGCGTTTTCTTACCAAACGTTGTTAATATGACCAGCAACTTCCTATTCAGAAGAAACCCCCAGTTTATACAGTGACCTCAAAGAGCATAGAGCTTTGAATTCTTATTATTGATTGACCTTATATAATCCGTTCAAGAATCATTCTGGCCAACGCTGGTGAATGCAAAGCCCTAGTGCAGGAAAGATTTTTTGTATTTTTCTTCACCAATGACCTCAAATTGCCGCAAAATAGATCTTTGATTCTTATACCTGAAAGACCCAGTCGGTAAATGCACATGCTGCAATTGATTTATATACAATGACCTGAACTGACCTTGTGTGTCTTTGTTCTCAAATCCATAAACAGCCTCCTACGTTAAAGAGTTTATTCCACAATGTGCTGCTGCGTAAAGTAAAGGATCTATCACCGTAGAATTTTGTAGATGAGTTGGCTGGCAGGCAAGAAGATGATCTCAAGGTTCTCGGTGTTGAATACAGCTGATGAGCTCACAGACATAGGCAGGTGATGACCTTATAGGTGAGAGCAGAATCTTAAAAGCTGCCATATGTTTGGAGAGATGGGTGTGATTGTTCTAATGGACAGATTTAACGACAACAAAACGAGCAGCTGCATTTTGAAACTCGGCCGAACTTTGGTCCAAATTTTCTTGTTGGAACACCATAAAGCAAGGAGTTGCAGGAATCCTGCCCTGTAGATTATTCGTCCAAGTACGGTTATTGCCATAATGGCAATAAACCGGACTGGTTGACGAAAAATTAGAAAAAAATGGTATTAGACAGTAGGGTTAGCCGAATTGGAGTTAGACCAAATGGCGATTAGACCAAATGGGATTCGACCAAATTTTGTTCGAGTCGAATACCATTTGGTCTAATATCCATTGGTCTAATACCCAAATTTCGTCTCTTTATTATTACATAAACCCATCATAATTGTCTAATACCAATTTTTTCATAGCTATTTAGTCTAAATCCATTGATCTAATAATCGGAATGTCTAATATCCATTTGGTCTAATGCCCATTTAGTACGTACTACCAATTTAGTCTCAAAATAACCACAAACCAATGGTTCTAATTACCATTTGGTCTAATGTCCACCGGTCTAATAATTCACTGGTCTACTACCCTATTTGAGCTAAATATCTTAAACATGTTTTATTAATTGAAAAAATATTGTGCCAATAGAGGTTCTTCCACCTTTAGGATTAGCGGCCGTCTTGCCGGGAATGGCAAAAGTCCATTCCAAATTCATAGAGACTTTCTAAATCTAGAAACACACCAGGCTTGTCCCAAAAATAATGTTAAACTCGGAACGACGGGATTTGATAACAAGAAAAGTTACGAATGGGTCCTTGTTTGGTATTTCTTGAAGCCGAATAAAACAAGCTTTAATTTGCCCCAGTTATTTAATTCCAATCGATACGTAATAAAACAATAGATATGCCTCATCAATTATGAGAGGGCCAAATAATCATCTTGGTCCGATCCGATTTCTGCCTTAGAACACTTGGAATGCTGATGCAAACATGAATACACTGGTTCATAGAAACATCTTTTCCATCTTAAAAAGAAAACCAAAATAGATTTGGTGTTTAGTGGTCTTCTATTATAGAAGCTTTGAGATTCCTACCACCGTGTTTTTACCAAACGTTTCATCGTAGATCACCACAAATGCTCTTCTAACAAGAAAAATGTTGGCTCTTTTGATGAGTTATGGCCATTCTTGTAAGTGGATCGGTATTGACTGCCACTGGTTTGTCTGATTTCCATTTCTGCATGCTTCATTAGTCCATGTAGGTTTATTATCGAAGTTCTCTTCTCTTTTTGTTTTTGTTTTTGTTTACTTTAGTGTTTTGGTGTGGTATTCTGCCCTATAGAATCATCGATTATACATCCTACAGTGTTGGTTTGGGTTTTAGTTTGGTTGGCTTAACATTTGTGTTTGTAAGTTTGAGCGCTTGATAGGGCTAACTCTGCTAATGGAAAGTGAACTGACGGATTAAATTTGAAGAAAAATACAAAGTATTATCGATCATAAAAATGCTCACACTTTATGACAATAATGAGTTCAAAAGGGATTGCAATATCTTCAATAGGCTCAATGCCAATCAATAACACAATCCAATGATCCCAATGTTGAGGATGGTACAAATCACGTTTCAACAATCTTACAAATGTAACCATGCAAATCGGACCAATCCGATTTGTACTCTCCTTTTGACCAAGCAGATCTTTTGTTCTCACATAATCGCATTGAAATGAAAGAAATAAAGGCAACTAAAAAAGCTATTTAGTTAGCTTAAGAAGCATACCAAACAAAGTCCTATGTGTACTTTACTTTTTTACAAAATGGCCTTGTTTTGTTGTCTCGAGTCGTTAACATTTTTGGACAAGCCTTAGTACCATAGAAATCTAGGGGGAAAGACTACATATTAGAATACATGGCTATTAGACTAAATGGGTTCTTTAGGCCTAAATGGTTAGTAGACTACTAATGGTATTAGACCACTAATGAGATGAAATGCCAGTGTCATCATTGGCGAGAGTTAGGTTCAATCTGTCAAATATGAGAGTGGTGAGTGAAAGTACAACATCTTTGTCTTCGTGTCATTCAGTATCAGCCTTGTTGGATTTATACACCCAGCCGATTGCTGTACTGCAATGGATCATTACATTGGCTCTACGCAGCCTTAGCTGTATGAGCTTTGGATATATAATGTCTTGGCCCGGGGTTCTCAAGATAATTGGCGGTGGGGAGTTGACCTCCGAGAGTCTGCATTAGTATACCAGTTTTTGACCAATAGCTATACCAGAGATGCCACTTGTGGGCCAAATTTAATGGCGAGTATTTAAGCGAATGTGGACAATTTTGGTTTTCAGATTGAGGACATGTGACTAATGTTCCAACAATTTGTTTAGAAATTTTGGCTTCGTCTGATGAGCAAATTTAACTAATTTTCAACACAACTTTGAGCATAATTTTGAAATAAACGACCAAAATAGGGCATGAAAAAAAGGGATCATTGATATACAAAAAGGCTTGTCTTTGAAAATGAGACCTGATGTTTATGGGACCGTTCCCGTAGGTCATTGAGGAATACAAATGATGGATATAGATGCAACTCTTACCTTTTCGATCACGTTCCATGAATTCTCAAAAAGTAATCTGTGTTGGCAAAACCTGTTGAGCCTCAAACATGAAAGTTGTGACCATGAAGATGTATAGGATGGCATATAAGTATAAAATCTGTATCATGAAGACGAAATTCAGCAACCTGCCAAGAAAAAAGAAATATGAAAGAAAAATACTGGATTTGAACAGAAGATGGGGAGAAGCTAGTAGAAATGGAGAAGTAGTAGAAAAATCCCCAAAAGGATGGTATCTGCAAATGACTTATTTTGTTATGTTCAAGATCGGTATGTCCGACAAAAGCGTTTACAGATTTTGGCATTTGGCCTATTTACGGCATACGACTAAAACAGCCCTTGGATCGCCACGGTGGTGTAATAAAAGTTAGGACCTAAGCTGTGATTAACGTGCAGCTCGCATCCTCTAATGCTAACACCTTCGGAAAAGTATTAGAAGTGACACACACCATGGTTTGAATCTACTATAAGATTGATACTTTCTTTACGTCTTTCGTTCGTCGGAGGGGTTGTCGGCGCACGGAAGTTTTAAAATTAAACAAACAGGTGCATTTCTGATGTGTCGATCAAAGGATGCTCAGGGCCAATGAATGAGAGCTGGGGTCTGGGGCACAGGGGACAACAACAACAGCGTACACCGTAGGAGCCGAAAAGGGGAGAGTGTACGGACTAGGGGTAACGAGTGATCAGTACATATGAGTTTTTGGACCCGGTAATTGGGCTCAGTATTTGTCAAGAAATGACATTTTTATCATTTGTTTTACAAATAAAGTCGGGATCCGACTTTTATTAGTATCAAACAGTCGTAAATGACATCTTCAAGGCCGGTTAAAAACATGCTTTAGTTCTGTTTTTCACAAGAAAAGTATATGTGTGGAAAAAATGACTGATAGTGGCTTTATTCTAGAGACATTTGTGTTCCCGAATTGACGAATACAAGCGACACAAGTGTTAATTCAAACTGCACGATATCACACCAACACATACCGAGGGTTTTGTTCGTCTTGGATGAAAATTACAATCACTTAGAAATATGAAGATGAACTACCGCATATATCTTAAGAACTAAGAGAATGACCAAAAATTCACTGTTCGTTTTCACTATTTTCGAACCACCCAGTAGTGTCCAGGCTGAAGGAATAAGGCTGGTCCCAAATTGAAAGTCATCTCCATATATGTGATAAGACCATGCAAGGAAAAAAAGGTTGTCTTCAACTTCCCGCTCGCAAAGGTCTGTAAAATCATATTTTATGATGGAGAACACATAGCCGATGGCCGGTTGAAATTCAGATATAGTTGTCCGCCGGCGGGAGCCACAGTCCGGGCTCCATAGACGAAGAACGGAAATAAAGCTGAAACTAATTTTCGTGAAGGTCAACCTGAATGATTGCCTATTGTTCCCATTGTTCCCGGACTATGAAGTACGCCGGCACTATAAGTACTTTCACACCGGTGTAACAGGAGATAAAGGAGATATGGTCCGGCATGATTCATAGTCCGGGCTCCATAGACGACAACGGAATAAAGCGTGAACTATGTTGCGTGAAGATCAACTATCCATTGTAGGCGGACTGAGTCCGGAGGGGATAATCTCCTGCCACACCGATTAGAAGTAATTCTCGTCCGGCGTACTCATATTCCGGGTACAACGGTAAAGATTAGGGCAATCGATTCAGTTGACTCGTCCCAACATTAGTTCATGCTTTATTCCTTATCGTCTATGGATCCCCGGACTGTGGCCCCGTCCGGACTAATATCTGCTTTCACACCGGTACTCTAAGATACCGTACGCTACTAATATTTCACGACACCAGCACGACGCTCTACAATGATAGTGCTCAACCATGGCAAGTATCTTTATTGCTTTTCAACATCCTTACTGCAAGATGTCCTGAACTTGGCAGTGGAAGTGACTCACACCAGCCAGGGTTGTGCTGCAACGAAAAGCGTACTATTATTAAGCCATTTTTCGGTACGTAACTGTGGTCCTATATAACAGCAGAGTTCAGTTTGCGTGGAATCAGACCTGTCAACAAATTCATACGGCATGATCAGAAAAGTCGATATCAAGTTTTAACTTATTCGATGTTCTTTACAAGTAAAACAACCGCCATTAAAATAGACGTTAAACCAACACTGCAAGTATAAGTATTACCCTTCGGTAATAGTCCATTCTTATTTCATTTATCTGTTTATACTCTTTGAAGATGTTTTTCCGTTAAACTTCACTTTCAAGCTAATATTCCCATCAGCCTACTGATCCTCGTGATGATCTTACATGTCAATGTTAACTCTTATCTGGTATTATACAAAGCTTTTATTGCGGAGATAATACCACCAACTGGCCACTGGCCAAGTAATTGCACATGCCGAAAAATCACAGTCCCAAATTGATTTTAAATTGTACCATTGGGTTTTAAGTACCTGAGGTATTGCATGCCAAAGTTTTGTTTTAAAAAGATGTTTATTCCTATAGAACTAGTACGGCGGAAAACGATTGATTAGATTGCCAGTGCCTTAATTTGGCAGATCATAAGAGCTGGCGAATAATACCTTGTCGATTGTAACCCCAAGGAAATACTGACACACGAACAACAGATTACTCCACAATAGCGGCTAAATCACTTGGTACAGGTGTGTTTAGGGTTTACTCTAATGTTTTACGACCGAAAATTGTAGTGGTTGTGTGAACCGGAAATGAGATAACCGTCAACTAAAAGTCCGGATCATTTTGAACAACCTGAATGAATGCCCATCCATTTCCTGTGCAATTGACCACAAAAGATCCTTACATGACCCTTGACTACCTTCCGTGAATACCCGAATGACTCGCTCTTCAGGAAGCATACGTTTCAAAAATACCAAATAAAACCAACACGACCTTTAACGCATTGCCATTGACACCCCATAAGCTCAAATGCACTCTGTTTTCTTGTACCAACTTTGTTACTGACCACAACTTCTATTCAGAAGAAAAAGTTATACAGTAACCCTCAAATGACGCATAATCCTTGATTCTTATTCGTGATGACCTTATATAATCCGTTCAAGAATCATTCTGGCCAACGCTGGTGAAATGTCAAAGCATATGTGCAGGAAGCATTTTTTGTATTTTTTCTTCACAATGACTCAAATGGCCCTCAACTAGGATCCTTTGATCTCTATACCTGAGACCCCAGTCGTAAATGCACCATGGCAAATTGATTTTATACAATTGACCTTAAATGAGCCTAGCTGTCTTTTGACCCAAATCCAAAACATGCCCTAGTAAGAGTTTATTCCACAATGTGCTGCTGCGTAAGTAAAGGATCTTCACCGTAAATTTTGTATATGAGTTGGCTGGCAGCAAGAAGATGATCTCAAGGTTCTCGTGTTAATACAGCTTGATGAGCTCACAGACTAGGAAGGTGATGAGCTTATAGGTGAGAGCAGATCTAAAGCTTCCCTCTGTTTGAGAGCTGGTGTGTATGTTCTCATGGACAGATTTTAACGACAAAACGAGCAGCTGCATTTGAACGCGCCGAACTTGTGGTCAAATTTTCTTTTGATACACCATAAGCAAGGAGTTGCAGGAATCCTGCCCTGTATATTATTTCGTCACAGTCCGGTTTATTGCCATAATGGCAATAAACCGGACTGTGACGAAAAATTAGAAAAAAATGGTAATTAGACAGTATGGGTTTAGACAATTGGAGTTAGACCAAATGGCTATTAGACCAAATGGGATTCGACCAAATTTTGTTCGAATCCCATTTGTTCTATATCCATTTGGTCTACTCCAAATTCGTCTAAACCCATACTGTCTAATACCATTTTTTATAGCTATTTAGTCTAACATCCAATTTATCTACAACAAATTCCAATATCCATTTGGCCTACTGCCCATTTAGTCTACTACCATTTAGTCAAATAACCAAAACACCATATGGTCTACTTACATTTGTCTAATGCCATCCGGTCTAATAACTGGTCTAATACCCATTTGGTCCTATATCTTAAACCTTGTTTTATTAGAATTCAAAAAATATTGCAGCAAAGGGTCTTCCACCTTTCGGATAGCGGCCATCTTGCCGGGAATGGCAAATCCATTCCAAATTTCCGGAGACTTTCTAAATAGAAACACTACAGGCTGTCCCCAAAAAATGTAACACTCGGGAACGAGGGATTTTGATAAAAAGAAAAGTACGAATGTGTCTTTGTTTGGTACTTCTGTGAAGCCAATCAAACACTCTTTATTTGCCATTATTTCATTCCAATCGATACGGGGATAAACAAAAGATTGCTTCATCAATTATTAGAGGTGGCAAAATCATCTTGGTCCGATTTCTGCCTTAGAACACTTGAGAAATGCTGTGCAACTGAATCACTTGGCTTCATAGAACATCTTCTTTCCATCTTAAAAAGAAAACAAATAGATTTTGTAGTGTTTTTCTATTAAAGAAAGCCTTTGAGATTCCTACCCCGTGTTTTAAACCAAACGTTCACAATCGTTGTTTTTTTTTTTTGTTTGGAATCTACACAACTGCCTTCTAACAAGAAAAATGTTGGCTTTGAGTCTTGCCATTCTTGTCCGTTGGCTCTGTATGAACCTGCCACTGGTGTCTTTATTTCCAATTCTGCATAATGCTTCATTTATCCATGTAGGTTTTATTATCGGAAGTTTTTCTCTACTTTTTTGTTTTTGTTTTTGTTTACTTTAGTGTTTTGGTTGTGTATTCTGCCTATAGAATCACAGATTTATACATCATACAAGTGTCTGACTTGTGGTTTTAGTTGGGTTTGGGTTTAACATTCTGTGTAAGTTGGAGCGATTTGATGGGCGAACTCTGCTCATGAAAGTGAACTGACGGATTAATATTTGAAAAAAACAAAGTAGTACTGATCATAAAAACAATGCTCACACTTTATTGACATAATGAAGTTCAAAAGGGATTGTCAACTTCAATAGGCTCAATTGCCAATCAAAAACACAATCAATATCCCATGTTGAGTATGTTACAAAATCAACGTTTTCACCCAATCTTACAAAGGTAACCATTGCAAATCGGACCAATCCGAATTTGTACTCTCCTTTTTACCAAGCATAGCTTTTTGTTCTACTTATCGCATTGAAATGAAATACACGGCAAACTAAAAGCTATTTTAGTTAGCTTTAAGAGCATACCAAACAAAAAGTCCCATGGTCTTTACTTTTTTACAAAATGGCTGTGTCTCGAGTGTTAACATTTTTTGGGACAGCCTGTACATAGAATCTAAGAAAGACTACATATATAACTACATTGCTATTAACTAAATGGTTTTTAGCCTAAATGGTTATTAGAGTTAGACTAAATGGTATTAGACCAATATGAGGAAATTGCTTGATCATCATTGGCTGAGAGTTTAGAGTTCAATCTGTCAAAATGAGAGTGAAAGTACAACATCTTTGTCTTCGTGTCATTCAGTATCAGCTTGTTGAATTTACACCAGGACCTGATGTCTGCAATGTATCATTACATTGCTCCTACAGCTAGCTGTATGAGCTTTTGGATATCTAATGTTTCTGGCCCGGGTTCTCAAGATTAAATTGGGTAGGAACTTGCCTCCGAGAGTCTGCATAGTTATACCATTTTTGCCCAATAGCTATACCAGAGATGCACATTTTGGGCCAAATTTAAGCGAACTGAATGTGGACAATTTTGTTCAGATTGAGGACCTTTGACTAATTTTCCAACAATGTTTTCGAATTTTTTGGCTTTCTCTGATTGAGAAAAAGTTAGAACTAATTTTCCAACAACTTTGAGAATATTTTGAAAAACGACCAAAATAGGCATGAAAAAAAGGGTCATTGATATACCAAGAGCCTGAAAATGAGAACCGATGTCTGTGGGACGTCCCCGTATGGTCATTGAGAATACAAATGATGGATATAGATGCAACTCTTACCTTTTCGATCACGTTCCATGAATTCCTCAAAGTATCTGGTGTTGGCAAAACCTGTTGAGCTACAACATGAAAGTTGTGACCATGAAGATGTATAGGATGCATATAAGTATAAAATCTGTATTCATGAAGACGAACTCAGCAAACCTGCCAAGACAAAAGAAATGAAAGAAACTACTGGATTTGAACATGGAAGATGGGGGAGAAGCAGTAGAAATGTAGAAACATCCCCAAAGGATGGTATCTGAAATGTGGACTTTATTTTGTGTTATGTTCAAGATTTTATGTCCGACAAAGCGTTACACTTTTGCCTTTTGCTTTTACGGCATACGACTACACCCGCCTTTGATCGCCACGGTGGTGTAATAATGTAGGCCTAAGCTGTTATTAACGTGCACTCGCATCACGGGCTCGCACCCTTGATTGTTTTAACTGTCTTACCTGGTTAGTCTTTAGTTTGATCCTGTTGATGCATTTGCAATTATGTTGTGAACAGTTTAAATAGCTTTCGCAGAACTCGTCTTCTTTCACATCATGCCACTGATATAGTAGAGGGCTTGATGGAGTTCTAAACGCGAAATGGTTAAATGTTGGCCCGCATGAGCCTGGACTTTCAGTTTGTATACCCATGTAAAAGGTGGCGTCTGCTTCTTTGGGCGTCTCGTCTGGTCCTGCATTAAAATATTAAATTGTTATGTTGTGCTGTGTTGTTATTTCTAACGTCAGTTTCTTTAAAATACATTTTTCAGTAAACAGTTCACAGCCAGATTCTAACTCACGGTGTAAGAAGGCGCCAAACATTCCATTGTTGTTTACTTTTTTGGTCATTTTCAAGCTTAGTAATATTTTTGTTTCAGTTGAGCAAAAACCCCTACATATGCATATATGTGTAAAAACTTATAACATAAGTGACCAAAATCTTAAATAATGGACAAGATTACTAAATAATCACATTGAGCTCAACGCTCGTGACTACTCCACAAGTACTTCAAAGGCACTCCAATGACGAATTCGGATCTTCATACATTCCGAGTTGAAAGTGCTCTTTGAACCCCTACCTTGCTGAAATTTTTGACATCTGATACAGCAAGTGGTTCCATGTCAGCGAATTTCACTGTTGTGTCAGTTTTGCAACTGCTTGATCAATGATATGTTTTTAGAGTAGAGTATTGAAGTAATCCTGTGTGCAATTTTGGTTCATTTTGATGGGCAGGATTTTAAGATATGACCCGGTGAAAAATTATAATTGTGTTCAGTTTATGTTCCGTCAGGGGACCCCATCCAGTGTAAACCTACCTAATGGTACCAGTTCTGTTATTCCAATACTCTTCTCTGATGTCGGTTGGGTACCATCCAGGCATTCATTAACGACGGTAGTACTAGTAGATGTATCATCTATGAACTCGTCATCTTCTGTGGGGTTCTCTTCAGGCGCACCTTCGTAATGGATAATGCCAAGATGATGTAGCCCTTCCTGATCTGCGTGACCCTAATATTTATAACGGAAAGGATAAAACCATAAGTCATTGATTTCAACCAAGGTTGCAAAGTAATAATTTTGTTATGTGTCTTGTGTGTTTAATTTGGTTAACTTGCTTATTCCTTCGGCATGGTTGTTGTCGTAATTGTTTCGTTTCTTTTGTCAATGTAAATATAGGGTAAGATAAAGGTAAGTGTGCAATCAGACTTTGAGTCGCTGCTACGCAAGCATGCACGCACATGATCTTCTTGTCTGCAAGATCTGAGGGCGTCAATCACCAGCAAAGACTCGAAGTTAGATTGCACCGTAACGAGCACATGAAGAGATGTCGATGATAACGGTTTGTTATTTGGCTCATATTTCCGATGACACACATTTTTTTCCAAATCAAACCCACTGTATTCCTTCGTAGTAGAATCCCGGTCTCCCTCGATTTTTATACACCATTGCAAATGTATAATTCGGGTTATACAGAGATCAAATTTTTTAACACACCACAATAATTTTAAATTAAAAAGAAACAAATAGCTTGTACAGCTGCCTAGATTAAAATAAGGAATAGTTTGCGCCATTCTTTTCTTGATTATCAATTGTGCTATGAGGCAAAATATGTCAAAGGTCAACATAATCCAATGACCATGGATCTATTTTGCTTGATCTCTTGTAAAGTGAACATTCAAGATAGCCCGTGAAAACCGTTTCTTTCTAATCCCCTTAGCAAAACAGATTGCATCATTTCAATTAAAATCAGGAAACCTTTGACTGATGTACAAATGAAAAAGACCTTTTTACCATAGCAGTCATTTTACCCTATAGGCCTAACCTCAAACAAGTGGGTGGTAGCTAATAGTGGGCGGACCAAGGGATGCTCCATCGTCCACGGCGCTAGTCCACAACCACCGGTAGTGTCCTGATCCGCTTCCAGATAGCACCACTTCTGCAAGGAGACTCCAGATCGGCCGACTCCGGCTCTCAATCTGCTAAGACACCGCCACCCAGCCAACGAGGAGTCAGCCCCAGGCAGAATTAGATGCTCACCAGGTTCAACGCCAACAAACGTTACTCTTGGTTATTAGCGAGTCTCTTTCTACAAGGCGACACTTTTAAACCCCTTACAGACTGTTTCAAGGGGTTGGACTTTGCCCAAGAAACCCTCTCTGGATTTAAGGCGGCCAGCAGCAGGTCTCTGTCCTGACATAGGGTGTTTTTCACATTATATACTTGGCAGCTACGTTCCTGCATGCTCGCTACACTACGATGGATGTCTGGTAGTGCAATTCCTGCTATGGTGTATATTCTCCTTTGGGGGCGAAGACATCTTGTGACAAGCCGGCAGGAGGCACCCAAAGTTGGATGAAGCTTCTTGGATCAAGCAGGAATTCGCCGTGGCCGGAGAACTGTCCATCAGATCGACAAATGATATTGTGGAGAGCTTTTATTTGAAAAGCGTCGTAAGGCAGGCGTCATCTTGGTAGACTTTACTGCAGCATAATGACATCTTGGGGCATCAGCGTCCGACACTCAAGCTGCTCAGGACCATCCCGGATCGTCATCCTGTACAATTCATATAACACGCTTGCAAACCGCAGCTTTGTCCTCAAGACCAGTGATGGGCAGAGCAGTCGATTGCGTCGTCTGAGGAACGGAGTCCCACAAGGAACAGTGTTGGCTTCCATGCTGTTTAACCTGTATATCATCGACTTGCCTCAAAACAACATCTGGACAATATGGTTACGTCGACGATCTTGCTCTTCTTAACTCGGACAGTAGCTGGACTGAAGTAGAAAGTACACTTACTTCAGACATGGCCCTACTTGCAGCATATCTTAAGACCTGGAGACTCAAACTGAGTGAAGCCAAGATCACCGCTACTGCCTTCCATCTTAACACCAAAGAGGGTCATCGCCAGCTTTAAAGAGACATGAGGAGATTTCCCGAAAGAAGCGCCCACAATTGTTGTCGTCATCAACATATAAAGATGGCATGATAGGCAGTGCCAACGTATAATTATCCCAAATGGAATGGTGTAAATATTAAAAATATAGGACCAACAATTGATCCTTGAGGTAGTACATAATTTATGGGACTCTTTGCTGAATGAAAACCGTTTATGCAGACACTGGTGGTGCGGTCGCTAAAGTATGATTTCACCCACTGAAGGGCTGTGCCACTGGTTCTAAGTTCTTACTGCATTCGTTGAAAGAGTATACTATGACTAACCTATCCAATGCAGCGCTTAAGTCTAATAAGACAAGGAACACCCCTTGTCGATGATGAATCGATGTTATTATATCATCCTTGACCTTAAGTAATGCCGTCTTTCTACTATGTGCTGCACAAATTATTCTCATGCATATGTTTAGTATAAATGCTGTTCACAACAATCCCCTCAATCACTTTAGTAAAAACGTATGTTCGATACAGGTCTGTAATTGTGTGTGTCCCTATCAAGAGACGGCTTCTTGATCAATGGTCTTATGATAGCATGTTTTTAAAGTGTCCATGAACATACCTTTAGATAAAGGCAAGTTTATGACTCTGGTAATGACATCAGCAAAATGTGCCAGGGTCTCTTGAACATATACTGCACACGAAAATAAATTTATATAGCTAAATCTTTGTCATTATTAGATGAAAAACTTGTTTCAAGTATGCCATATGACGAAAAATATAAGATTTTAAAGGAAAATATGTCTATTGCTTTGTTCGTCTATTTCTCTGCTTCTTCAAACCCTCTCCCGCCCCACCAATCAGCGTTGGGGTACATATAAAGGACATTTGAATGACCGTACTTCCAGTAACTAACATTGGCCCAGTAGCGCGGACTTCATTTAACAATGCAAAGTGTCCCAGCAATTATGATCGAGATTGTAGGCGCCTCCACGACGATTGAACTGCAAGGTATATGGACATATTACGGTAAAAGGGAAGTCCATGGTTCTTTAAAGTGTAAGTATAGCCCAAAGAAAGGGCTGGTGAAGAGACTAATTCTCATAATCGGAGTACCAAATTGTCCTGCCTCCTCTTTTCTCATCTTCTCTGATATACCATAATTAGGCCAGCAAATGACTCGGACACAACTTTGGAAGTGATGGGGTGTATCGACAGCAATTCAAATATAGGGACTTTCAGCGAGTGACACCGACCCCGCCAAAAAAGAGAGTAATAGGGCGCGAATCCTTCTTAATTGGCGATAATTCAATGCAAAAATACAAAACTGATCCCATTTCAAACACAAACATCAAATAGTTTACAGTATTTAAAACTGCGAGATTGTAACAAAATACAAGGTATATTACGTAAATTTTAGCCGGGAAACGATGTTAAACGTTGAGATATTACACAAAATTCTTTATAATGTTGTTACAACAAAGAAACAATAGCTTTACATGCATGCTGAGCTAAAAAAAGTTTTTGATTCTTGCTTTTTAGTATATTTGGGTGGTTGTTTTTGTTTGTTAAAGTATACATAAGACTTGCCCACCTACCTTAATTCGTAGCCAATAATTCCCAACTTTCTGATTGGCGTGTAGGACAAAGTCAAACCGCTCACCTGCGTGTGCAACAAATGCAT
Source organism: Ophioderma brevispina (assembly GCA_023653785.1). Taxonomy (NCBI): domain Eukaryota; kingdom Metazoa; phylum Echinodermata; class Ophiuroidea; order Amphilepidida; family Ophiodermatidae; genus Ophioderma; species Ophioderma brevispina. The sequence goes on from JAMKCH010026393.1 coordinate 124,810, forward strand.
CGACTTCCAACGGCTCTATCGGATTGCCATCAGTGGCAATAAGTGTCAAGGCGTGGTTATCAATAGAGATCTCGGCTTGAGAATATCCCAGCCCACCGCCTATCACACGAAACCGATAACGTCTTCCGTGAATAACGTTGAAAACGGCGCGTTCCGAGAAACTATTCGTGTGGTTATCTGGCTCGCCTATACCATTTAAAATAATTGCATCGGAAGTGACCCCTCTAAAGTTATTGTAGTAAAACGGTACTAGCATGGAAAACATAATTTTATTATGCCACTCATGTACTATTAGAATATGCTCAGGCAGATCTTCGTCATAAAGAATGCTGTTGGGATCCTTTTCTGGGGCTTGTCGAACTATCAGCGATCCGAATAGGCCTTCGATTCGTTGGTATGCTGAATGTGCGTGCCACCTGCATGTACAAAGATTAAAATGATTGAAATACAGTTTGCTTGAAAGTTATATCAATTCACAAAGCCTGCTATATTAACCAAAAAATCAAACCAAATTTAACGACCACACGCCTGACGATGGTCATGGATGTCTAAGGATCATTTAAAGGCTAACTCAGAGATTTCCCGAGGAGGGCGCTTTCAATTTTCAAATTTGCATATACACAATGCTTGTCCATATACTAATCACTGACCTTCATATAGAAAATTAGAACTTTGTTATCAAATTCCGGATCCGGAATTTTTGTTATACAGAGTATCCTATGGCACGTAATACTATACATGAATGTTTACTGCATCCAAAAGAAAAAAAATCCGATTCATCTTAAACTTTGGAATTTTGCATTTTAGGTTACTATCTTTAGTTCCAGTTGACTATTTTTAATTATTACACCAAAAATATATTTGAAATCTCGGAGTCAGCCTTTAAAATCTGATGGTCGCCTGTAAAGATCAACGATAAAAGTGAATTTAATTGTCCATGCTGTAAGATTTACATTATAGTAAACTAGCTGGGGCCCGCGCTGTGCCCCGCTATATTAGTATACCCGCTAGATGAGTATACTGGAATGTTTTCAGAAGGTACTGTATGTATATTCAAAGTAATATTCAAAGGGCGCTTAAGTCAGTCATTAAGGGGGCGCTTATTAGAATGCTGAAGTAAAGCCCTAAATCATATCCATACGTCAAAGCATGGGTAAATGCCCCAATAATGACCCCTGCATCCCCTACATGACCAAAAAACTCAGACGGCGAAACTCTACCACCATACCAAAATTCATATCCATACGTCAAAGCACTGCCAAGTTACCCAATAACGACCCCTGGATGACCTTTGACCCCCAAATTACCCCTCGAAAACGTGACCACAAAAGTGGTACGGCGAAACTCTCAGATATATATGAGCTACGCATCCGCTTTAATAAATACGTGGAAAAAGGGTCGCATTTTCGCCATCGGACGTCGTCTTGGGAATAAGGTAAATTTTGCACTGTTTTGACATTAATGGTATCACCCGCAACGTCGGCTGCTCCGAATAAGTTTATTTATTTTCTCTGGTTGTTTGATTCAAATTACTACTTCGAATTACTAAACTGTGCCATAGGAATTGAGACTATATTGGCTTACATAGTTATGATGACAATATGCTCATTCTCAAGGACACAGTTCAATTAGCTGTGTGTGAATTGATGGATTAAAGTTACTGAACTGTACCATGAGAATTGAGACTATATTGGTTTACATAGTGGTGAGCTACAATATGTTCATCCACAAGCTGTAGGCCTGCATGTATATGAATTGAGTGTGTGTTGTGGAACTTCTGGGTACAAAACATACTAAAAATACACATGGTGTATTTCTCCATTTCTAAATACTTGTGAATAAAGGTTATTGGTCTGCACCAAGGAAGGTTTAATCAAATTAAAACATTGCTAGGCGATTTTTCGCGATTACCCGGCTTATGAGCAGGTATCCAGTGGCGTAGCTAGGATTTTAATATGGGGGAGGGGGGTGGCGGAGTGTTGCATCTGAACCGACAGCTCATGGGATCCCGGGGCCCGCTTTAAGGCCCTGGTGGGTTCCAGGGGCGAAGCCCAGTGAAAAAGCTTGAAAAGTTTGGGTTTTATATGCTTTAAATGTCTTCTGATGGCTAATTCTTGCACGATTTTGTACAATTTACTTGTCGCATGCCTCCATTAAGCTTTAAAACATATACTTAAAAAAAAAAAAAAAAAAAACCACCCCCAGGTTTCGTTAGCGTACGACCTCCGAGAAAAAGGATCTGGATCTTATACTCTAACTGGCTCTAAGTAGAGCATCGCTCTCGGCTCAGAACATTTTATGTGTGGTGGACGCACTAGTCGAGCTGGAGGTGATTGCCCGGGGGGCAGTCTTCGTAGACAAGGGGGTATCATCCGTGTCCAAGAATTCACGTAAAAAGGGTAGTTTTTCAGGATCAGGCACGTTACGTACGTAACGTGAAAAGGGTCTAAAAATCACCAAAAATTAAGAAAAAGGGTTATATTTTCTAAATGAGGACTTACGCATTTAGGGTCCATATTCATTTCAGCATAAAAAAATATAAAAAGTGTTCCGGAAGTCTGTACTTGCCTTCAAACCTGTGCTTTCAAATCCCTAAATTTCCAAAATTTTCCGCGCTACGCGCGGTAAAGAAACCATACACATGATTTTTAGTACAGGCCTATTGGTTTGAGATTGAGAAATGACGACTCCTTGTGATTGCCTGATTATGTCGCTATACCAAAATTGTTCTATATCACTTACCCATCAAACGGACAATGTTTTAGCAATTAAAACTCATAATTTATTTAAATGTCAGTCAATTCTAGGTTTATAATTTTCTTAAAATAACTTTTGGGACACAATTTGGGTGCATAATTGCGCGGATTCGGCAATTTTCAGGGAAAATGCCGATTTATCGATGCGCTGCAAATGCGGAAATAAGTATGCGAAAATAACATGTTCTAAATGCGAATTCTCACGGATCCTATCGGACCCATAAAAAATGTCTTGAAAACCTCGTACCTCAAAGATTTCCGCGACCCACCGATGCCGTCTGACGGAACTCTCCATGAACACCTTTAATTTTATGTAAGTTAAAATAAAACCTTATGCCTTACCTTATATTTAATGTTTTTACCGTCGATCATTGGGCCTTATAGGCATGTTAAAGTTAACACTTACAAATATCAAATTGTTTTTATCAATTTTGCATGAGAAAAACTGTGTTTAGAAAGCAAACATTGCTGGTATGCGTTCCGCGCTTAGCGCGAGAGAGAGCGGCACCCTCCCGCACGACACTGACTATATGAATTATCTGCTGACACGAAACCATCAGTCTGTTTTGCTTTTGATAAGCCCATTTATCATACTTATATTTTGATTAAAGTGAATCACTTACAAATTCAAATTATTTCTATAAAATTCGCATGAAAAAATGTGCGTTTGGAAAGTCAAGATTGCAAGGGACCCCCCCCCCCCCCGCCAGTTGCATGTAGCGCAATGGCCGGTCAGCACAATATCGTCACCCGGATTCGTCGCTTTTATCGATAGTCGTGCTGCCGTAGTGAGAATGTGGATAAGACCCTGGCTCAAAATGCTATTTCCCCTTTTAAATTATCTTTCTCGGATATCCTGGAGTGAAAAGTTAACTTTCCCCAGATATTTTCTGATTACACCAAGCTCAGACAAGCCTCTTCTGAGTGGCAACAAAGAAACTGAAAGATATGGTTTGGGTTTTTTACGTATAAAGGGGCCAATAATTGCATTCAATTACTGCTTAGGCGTAGGGAGAAGACAAATACTTGTTTAGGGTCTGCAAAATTGCGCTACTGCATACTGTTAGGGGCGCAAAAATTCCATCAAGTACTTATTTAGGGTAGCTAATTGCGATGCTGATTGACGGTGTTTAGGGTTAAAAATTCAAGCTTCGAAAATACGTATTTAGGGTGCCTTTTGTCAGTGCTTGGACACGGATGATACCCCCTTGCCATTGAGAAGTGCCCCCCCCCCCCCCCCCCCCCCCCGGGTGGATTGAGGAGCCTAGATTTGAAACTGCTTACATCTGGATCACTGCGCAGGTCCTGTGGGAATGTATTCCATTCACGTGCGGTTTTAATAAAATAAGAGTTGGCAATTGCGAGTGCGGTGCCATGCGGAATTACGTATTTGTCCGGTTGGGTACTTTTGGTGGTAATCCCATCGAGTGCTACAGTTAGTTGAATGTGATCTTCCATTTTTAGTGCAATATTACCATACTTGATTTTGTGAAATGTAGAAAGTCTAGTAAATGTGCGACAGGTAATGGGTGAGTGAAGGTGAAGATCCTTAATCATTCTGGAAGTGAACTTCTCCAGTTATAGTCATTACTGATGAAGCGAGCTGCTCTGTTTTGAACTGCTTGAATTTTACTAATATTCCTGATTGTATAAGGGTCCCAGACAGAGCAACAATATTCTAAATGTGGAACAAGGCTATAGTATGCCTGGGTTTTGACATCTTTCGGTGCTTTATGTAGATTACGGGGCAGAAAACCAATAACACTTCTAGACTTGGCTGTAATTGTGTCAATGTGTTGATTCCATCTCAGGTCTCCAGAGAGGGTTACGCCAAGATATTTATGGTGAGTGACAACCTCAAGTTTATGACCAGAGAGAGTGTATGTATGATAGGACAGACAGAGAGGCGCACAGATGTGGCCTATTATAATATAGATTGTCTTCAAATTTTAAATACTTGCCAATGAGTTCCGGCGGGAGACGCCTCGAAATTGTAGGTGAAAGTTTGGTCCATAAGTATTGGGCACTGTGTAACCATGAATGTGCCGTCCATGTATGGAGTTCCACGTTGGTGCATACCGTGCCAGTGTATCGTAACAGTTTCATCTTCGTTGGCAGTTATGTTGTTGAAGACATGAGCAATAATAGTATCACCTTCACACACCTTGAAAAGAAAATTAGAAAACTAGAAACCGATTGTGCTTTAGAAAGCACGAGTATATCATGCGGAGGCTATTGCTGCCCACGTGACCTTTGACCCTAGGTTTGGGTTAGCAGTTCTTCTGACCATGTCTGGTGATTATAGCAATTGATATGTGGCGTGAGAAGGTTTTGCAAGATTTTCAAAGAATGACCTTTAAATCGTATCGGCCACGTGACCTTTGACCCAAATTTGTGAACACCCCATATGGGCCTTGGTTCAGCGGTTCTTCTGACCAAGTCTAGTGATTATAGTAATTGATTTGTGGCAGAAACAGCAAAAAGGAGGGTAAGCGCGACTGACCTGTAATGACCAATGCGTGACCTTTCACCCCAAACTGTGAACACCGTGTATGGCACTTGGGTCAGGGGTTATTCTGACGAAGTTTGGTTCAGATTAAGCCAACCGTGTAACCCTAGTAGCATTTTGAAATATTAAGAGGGGTTAGAGAAACTGCCCCTTTTTGACCCCTAAATGACTTTGGATTCAAAATCTGTGAACACCCCATATGGTCAGTCACCTGGCAATCACTGTGACCGAATGACATCGATAGCACATGCGAACTGTAGGAGAAGTAGAGAAAAGAGGGTTAGAGAGACTATGACCTCTATTGACCCCAGGTGAATCATAATTATTATATGATAATGTATTGGGTCGGGTGTTCTTGTGGCCAATTCTCGTTGCTATCTGACCAAGCGTCTGACACTAGTAGCATTTTGAAGCAAGGTACAAACACAGAAAGAAAGAAAGAACTAGTCATGCCTAAGACATGACAACAAGACGGACTTGACCTTTGACCCCTGTAACTTGACTAATATGTCACAAATATTATTAACCTTTACGTGTTCACAACGTTACGAGGATCATTATTGTTGAGTTTCAGCTCAATCAAAGCATGTCAGGGATGTGACCTTTTCACCTCTGTAAGGTGACCCCTGGGTCACGGATGGGGTCAACTGTATTTCATCTGTATTTACTATCTCACGAGGATTATTGCTGACAAATTTCAGCTCAATCGGAGCTTGTTTGTAGAGTTTGACCTTTGACCTTGAACTTTGACCTTTGGGGTCGAGACCATCATAGATCTTCCATACCAATAATGTTACATCACTGTATTAATAACGGGCTTTATATGTCTTCTATAGGACTGACATCTAGCCAATTTGGTCGGTATTTGTTAGCATTTTTGACACATTTGACCCTTTGCTTAAAACCGTGACCTGTAAATGACCGTTGACCCCAAAACAAAAATACCTTGCATACATTGGGTAACACAATGATATTGAAGGTTATGCACTCTACGTAATGTTGAATTTGAAATTAAAATTGTTTGAATATTTTTTGTTTTTGACGGAAGTCGGACCCTTAATGCCTTTGATCCCAAAACTGTGGAAAACCCGAAGACCCTGGATGGTAACAATGCATGTGAGCTACTGAGCAGTCACTATGCTGTGTAATTTGTAACGACAGCGATTTTTTGAATATTTTTCACATTTTTTGGCTTTCAGACCGGAAATAACCCTTAATGACCTTGAAGCCTTATCCCTGAACGCCCTATATGAGGGCAAGGGTCAGTGTTCCTCTGAAGAAGTTTGGTTGATATCAGGCGTATAATCCTGTAGAAGATATTTTTGACAATTAAATTACATATTTGAGGCCCGTGGCCAGGTCAAAGGTCAGACAGGGTCAAAGTCTTATGACATAAATGAGACGACTCAGCGGTCATTTGGAGTAAGTCTGGTCAGATACGTCAAACCATGACTGAGCTAGACGAAGTTGAAGGTTGGGCAAATAGAGGAAAGAAGGAACGCATCAGAAACAGAACAAGGCGGCCAGAGGGCCGCCTTGTAAGAAAGAAATCGAGAGAAGGCAGTATATCGTGCGGCTGCTCCGCATGATATAACAATTATGGTTAGGTTTTATAATCATGGTGGTACCTATGAGACAACTTTTCAACAATAGCGATTTAGATACTCATATGACTCGTCCACCGACTACACTTAAAACAGAAAATATGCCCACCATGATATTTGTGAACTTTTTAAATAATCTTGGAATCAAATGATCAAATTTTGATTCAATTTGATCCAGATTGTGTCAAAAATTTGAAAAATCATTTTGGTGAGCTCCCCGTTGACTAATCTGTTTTAGAGTGAGCCCAATTGGTTTAGTTTTTTATATCATCTTGCCTGTTAAAACTTAGTATTGCATGTGCAAATTCTATTCTATCAACAATTAAGACATTCGCAATGTTGTATTTTCTGTCTGTTGCAGACAGAAAATACAACAGTGTGGGTTATAGGACACTATGATAGAAGTTTTCTCTGAGAATATATAACTAAATATACCGGTTTTATACCGAAATATACGCCTAACGGGATCATTTATCAGTACAAATGACATATACATGTATAGTGGGACCTGTTTCAATACACGAAGGAATATACCTTTAAAAGAACAATATAGTATAATAACAACAAGTATAATAAAAATAACACCTTTGCTAGGCCTACTGTAAGACAAATATGATACCGTCAGAGTCATGTTGCCGACATACTTCATTTTTCTATTTATAGACTATCTCTGGATCGGTTCGAGGGAGGCGATCACAATCTTAACTAAATTGATGCCCCTAGAAGAGATTATTGTGAATTTGATTCCCCAGCGGGAGTCGCACAACGCAGCTTCAGAACCGCATTCAGAAAACAGCATAAATAAGGAAATATATATTTTGATATTATTTTGAAAACGATTTTATCTCCCCTAATATAACATACTATACTAGGCGGTCCCCGGGTTTCGCGATCACTTGGCTTTTTAAAGAACTACTTGTTTGCCACCGTTTTTTCGCGATTACTCGGCTTGTGGGCGCGTATCCCCAATTGAACTTGATCTGGCCCGGTGTGAAAGCAGATATAGTCCGGCAGGAGCCACAGTCCGGGGCTCCATAGACGATAACGGAATAAAGCGTGAAACTAATGTTGCGTGAAGAGTCAACTGAATCGATTGCCCTATTGTTCACCATTGTTCCCGGACTATGAGTACGCCGGACGATAATTACTTCTACACCGGTCCAAGCTACACCCACCCACGGACCAAGTTTCATAACCGTACGACCCCGGCCTCCGAGAAAAAGGGCGGACAGACAGACAGACACACAGACTTCAATGCATGATACCATACAACTAAAAAGTAGCTTGCATAATTGCAGTTACCGTATCTTTACAGAATCATGCAAGTGGAAGTCAAATAACTTTCATTACTCAATTGTAACGTAAGCTCCTACTACACATTCTGAGCAAAACTTTTGTAAATCCAACATTATTTGAGATTAGGCCTTCGTACGGAAGTTGCATGGGTTGGTATAAATGTGATGATATGCTGCCTCCTGCAAGTAATTTATAGAAACTTTTATTTTTTCGATTTGTCAATTCCTAATTTTGTCGATTTGGATCAACTTATTTTGTCCTCTACACAAAAACATGTATACAAACTATAAAGAAATTATCAACCTTAATGATAAACCAGAGATTTTGTGCAAAGACGAACAATTTAGTTGTATACAAATGATTAAGTAATACTGAGAACTGTGTTTTAAAACGAAAACATATTTTTAAAAAGTAATGACAGATATATATATAGTAATTAATATTACAAAAAACACAATACAAAGCAGTATTTTGGAATGTACTTGGTTGAAGGGACGAGGACACTGCTAAACGCAAGGCGTGAGGTCGCAGTTCCCTCTTACAAAAAAGTGGGTCAAAAAATTGAAAAGGTACAAGAGATATGCTTAAATAAAAAAAGGCGGGGGGGGGGGGGGGGGATGAGGGGAGACGAAAGCATATAGGAGGGTATACAGAGAGAAGAGGGGAAAGGGAGAAGAAAAAAAAAAAAACATAATTAAGAAGGCATGTCATCAGACAGCTTGACATTGGACAAGAGAACTTTTTAAGTTGTTTTTAAAGGATAGACTAGTGAGGGGGAATTCTGGAGTGGGCTTCGACCTTTATCCAGAGGCGTAACAGGGGTCACTTGTCAGGGGGAAAATTCGCTGTCGTCTGTGAAGTTCGGTGTGAAAGCAAATATAGTTCCGGCTGGACCCATAGTCCGGGGGCTCCGTAGACGATAACGGAATAATATAAAGCGTGAAACTAATGTGCGTGAAGAGTCAACTGAATTGAGTGCCATATTGACTTACAGGTTGTAGCCGGACGGTGAGTACGGCCGGACTATAATTACTCTCTACACCTGCAACAAAAACGCAAAAAATCCCGTATTAAATTGGCCTTTCCCCTTATAAACAACTCACCTGAATACTGGGTCCTGGGTTTAGAGTTCTATTGGCCACAAACACTGGTCGCGGTACGCTGTTTAATAGGATACAGTCTTTATCTTGAGGACACTCGAAATGTTTGGGTTTGGTTGCCGTAGAACAGGACATCCAGCCCAGGGCATATGTCACCAGCGGGTAAGAACCCACTCCACCATACAATTGTAAACGCATTCTTGGGTTTAGGCGGACCCATTTGAACTCCCGTGATAATGATGGTACGTAAAGCCTGGTTGCCTCCCTAAATGACAATATTTTAAATTAGAAGAGTTATATGCCCTATATAGTTGCCCCGGGGTGATGATATCATTCGCCTGTACAAAAAAGGTAATGAGGTCGTACGTAGGAGCGTACATTGTTTCGGGTTATCAAAATATCGAAACTACATATAAGTAAGGATGTATTTTTACCTTGTAAATTACTGCGAATCAATTTGTCTTCTTTTCACATTAAAATGGTGGAATATGAAATTTGAATTCACTTAGTTCTCCCGTTTTAGACAAGGATGAATATTTATTCATCTTTCCTAGTGAGAGGGCCAGTGCACACAAGTGTTGAAAAAATGTGCGTTTGGCCGGACTCGTATCGGCAACCTTCGTCTGAAAGATGTCCATCGCTTATACCACCCTGCTTTTTAGCTTATTGTAAGCCGCCGTACAAAAAATTTTTAGTTCCAATTTCTTTTTCATGTGCACTGTAATATTTGTAAAGTCTTTTGTTGGCAGAATGCTGCACTACTGCAATACGGTGGCGAGGTGCCGAGGCGGTCTAAGGCGCTGAACCGTATAAGATCGATCGAGCGGCCCAGGTTCGAGCCCCGCGAGAGTCGGGCGTTCTTTGGTCATACTCAAATAGTTCCTATAAGGTCGGAAGTCCATAATTCTAGTGTGATTATGGATCTCCCGCTCCCACCCATTTCAAGAATTTGCATGTGGTATGCATGGGTGCTCGGCGCCTCATTTGGAAAGTCATGTAAATGGTGGTCCCGTGTTTCATACGATCAGCTGAGCACGTAAAAATTACAGTTGACCTTGTCGAAAAGGAGTAGGGGATCATCCCGGGTCCGTTACCTGCACTCACCTCGGTTCCAGGGCAGTAAGTAGTAAGAATTGCTACAGTGATGGTAAGTAGATTAGTTGTGATAAGTTAATGTTGTGAATGGTGAATTTGGGCATTGTGAAAGTTACACTTACACTGCTGAGGCGTGGTGCGCCTTAAAAATCAGGGGGAATTCCAAAAAATACCAATACTTTAAAATGAACTGTAATTGTGTTTTGGTTATGACTCCAAAGTGTGATCCCACAAAACATGAATTAAGGAGAAAAGGCCCGGGGGAGAAATACAAAATCCCAAGAAATGGTTTAAATTGCACTATCTGTTTGTGCATTTACTACTTGTTGAAGTCAATAAATGTATTAGCATTTGGAAGCAAGGTGTTGGTAGGGATTGCGTTTCATGATACTTCAAGACCATAAACACTCCCTCCTCCGGTTCTGTACGCTCATGGTTCTATAACAAACAATAGTATGTCGAATTTTATTCACTTTATCTTAAAGCCCGATGTGGAACGGAGATATGGTCCGGCAGGGAACCATTGTCCTGCTCCCTAGACATACGGAATACGCGCTAAACTCATGTTCGTGAAGATCAACTGAATCGATTGCCCATATTGTTCACCATTGTTGTTCCCGGACTGTGAGCCCGGAGGACTATATCCCCTGCCACACCGGAACTACGATCATAACTTCCACCTTACGTACTGGTTTTCGTATCTTTTAGCGTTTTCTTTATGAAGTTAATCCCTTTTATATCTGTTAATGTTAATAACTTATGTTTAAACTAATTCTTTCAAACATTCATATCAAACCTTTTTCACTCAACCAGAAAGTGGCCCAAACTCGTTTTTTTGTGTCCCGCAGTAAACTGGTGTTATATCTCGATTGAAACAAGCAAGATGAATGAAACAAAAATATTGGAAAGCCTGGTCTTTTCTCTTTAATGTGATGTACAATGACCACTTATGTTGAGATAAGAAGTTGAAACAAAATCGGTTTTTTATATGTACCTTTATTTTGAGACAAAGGGTGCAGTAAAATGAAAGTTTCCCATCAAAATATCTCTCTCTGAAAGGATTAAGATGAGGAAATATTTCTTTGTTATAAAAACTGTGAAATTGCTAATTTTTTGTAATTGTGCGAATATTGAAATATAGCAATCAAACACTTTGTGTTTTCACACCTTAACATTTCTGTACCAAATACATGTAATACAATCTACTATTGAGTTCTTATCTATATAGACGACTCAACGTATGAACTCGCTCGTGTCACCTTAACACGTTATCATTTTTGCATTGTAGGGAGAAATAAAAGGTAAGTGAGCCAAATTATTCCAGATAAGACATTTTCCTTTTAATCACGACACTGTTTCATACTGATGGGTCATTGCTCGAAAAAAGAAAATATCGACTTAAATCTTCGAATTTCGCATTTTCTTGCGCCATGATTTCTAAATGGGCTACTCATGAAATCGTTGATCATTCATAATCATAATATTTTTCTTCAAAGATTAAGTACTTCCTCAAATTGACTTCCGGATTCAGTGCCTAAGTTAATCCCTCATATCAGCTTGACTTTTCTTGAAAATTGTTGAATGAAAGCTAAGCAGAGAAAGGGATTTTGACCAGGAAATCTTTTCATCGGTTTGTGAATCTTGAGATAAATCTACAGTGGGCAATTATCTGGCTAGTAATTGACTACCTTTGTACTTAAATCATCTGCTTAAACTAATCGCTTGTAACTTGTTGGGTATACCATATGCGTGTGACTGTTTATGGGCGTGGACACGGAAGATATGTACATTAAAATACTGTTTTTTTTATTATATAATTATGGTAGGTTGTGATCACCAAACTTTTCGAAAATGTTAAAATTAAATTTTAAAAAAAGGAAAAAAGCAGCGCGCCCTTACAAAAGCAAGCCTAGGTGGGGACGAGATACTTTTATTTGGCCTAAAGTGTAATTACAAGATGTTGTCAATCTTTTTTCAACAAGGTGAGATTGAGTGGATGAGATTGTAGATGTCATAGTTCCAAGAAGATACACTGTTAAAAATTCCGTAAAAAATAGTGACAGGGCGTAAATTGACCAATTCATTTTTTTTATTGAAATTCCCGTATTTTCCTCTAAAAATAACGGATTTTTGGAAGGAAACATTGTCCCTATTGTAGGACTAGCCCTGGGTTAAACCTAGGACTAAAGGAGAGAGGGGAACCTAAACTTTTAAATGGAGAATTTTCATAAAATAAGGGAGAATCGAACTTTTTGAATAATGCCCGCTCCGTCTTATTATACTTTTAAAACGTTTGCAAGACTAAGAACGTGAATGAACAGAAAAGAACTTCACATCCACAACATGGTCGGACACATCAAACCCCGGCAGCAAACACACACACACATATCGTAGCCTACACATTAAATACCACATCCCGAACATCACTACAGCGACATCGCAACATTTCAAACACACATCATCACAACCATCAAACACACAAGCGCACATTTTAAATACCCTTGCGCACATTAAAAGTGACATGATGAGACTTTTTTAATTGTTCTTTTTTAAATGCCGAATTTTTTTTTATAGAATACATCGAATTGCACATAAGAGTAAGCACACATGCATTATACCAATAAGGCTAACGGTTCAGATGATGTAACAATCTCAACTTTTTCCGGTAAAGTCGGGGGACAGGTGTGGGTTACAAATGTCCCGTATAGTACATGTCATCTTTATCTGATACTTACTTCCTTCCAATTTGAAATGTATACAGTGTCCCATCAAACGCTGTAATCAACATTGACAAGTTCACGGGGGCAGCACACGGTTTTGTCTCAAAGAGACTACCGAAGAACTAATACCTCTGTAACATCCTTGATCAACACCTGGGCTGGGATTCTCTCCATACTAGGCGTCTAGCATCCCATTGAACTTCTACAAATCCCTTTAACCCTAGTAAATATCCATTTCCTCCCGATCGTCAGACCAGCTACATATTTCAGATCAGAAAATATAGGTAACCATAGATTATGTACATAGGAACTCTTTGGTTGTATACAAATGAAACGTAGTACTATGTCTTAAACTAAGCATATTTTTTTAAAGTAATGACAGATAAAGGTGATAATATGACAGGAAATCAATACAAAGCAGTATTTTGCAACATGGTGAAGGGACGAGGACACTGCTAAACGCGAGGCGTGAGGTCGCAGTGCCCTCTACAAAAATGGACAAAAATTTGAAAAGTTATACAAGAGCATCTTAAATACGGACTGATCACAATTCAATTTAACATCCCAGAGGCAACCATTGACGTTACCAGTTTTTCAATTCTACCCACGTACCATTCGACTTTGGAACCCACCAAACAGCCGCAGCTTTTCTTCTGCCCCTTCCACTCCCAGTGAAATTCAGGAAGCGTCTATTAGCCATCCGGCAGTGAGACCTGAGGGCTCCAAATTGTTTATAGTCTATAAATGTTTTTTCATTCATGCATCTGTTATTCTGTGCAAACCCATGTTCAGTGGTTTTTGGTGGTTGTGTGGTTTTGTTGGTCACCTAGTTTCTCGGATCCTTTTACTTTCTACAAATACAACATGTGCTTTGACGTCATTTCTGCACACAAGTTCAGTGTAGCCGTTTATGATGAATAAGGGATTCTACTATTGAAGATTGAAGATACAAAAAAAATGATCAGGCAAACTTACCTTGGGAGACCGGAACATAGATAGAAAGCACAAATGTTGCCACCGCCACAAGTTCCACAAGCATCTTTATAATTCAGTTATTGTTTTTCGATATCACTGAGATTCTTACGATTGATGAGATTTTACCACCAAGACTACTTCACCTTGTCACCATCCGATCATCTAATAGGATCTGACGCCCTTTCACATTATGCCAAATCTCTGTCAGAAGGTGGGAGCTAATTTCTAGTGAGTTCCCTAAAAACGAGTTAATCCTAGAAAAGACGAGTTTAATACCCCTGAAGAGGTCACCAACAAATTCCTATGGTAGGGTTGTTTTTAAAGTGGTACACGATGGTAAAGGAAATTGTTTGAAGTACTATCAAATGTTAAACCTAATCAATACTTTAAAATATGGTAATAAATATTGTCCATTAATACTATGTAGTTTTGGTAGATAGAGCGAATTGTTTCATAAAGTTTCTGTTTTAAAATGACTTATGGAATGATTTACTGATTTCGGTGAAGTTTAGCTGAATGTTATATATAAGCGCGTGCTTGTAAAGAGCTTTGCAATATCAATGACCCCTCACATATGTAAGTTTTTAAGAACTTCACTATAAAAAAAATCCCAAACTCGCCTTCAGAGTGGTTCTTTGCAGCTACAGCTAACCCAAACTTTCTATATAATATAACTCGTCTATTTTAACTCGTCATTTCCCCATATGACATTCCCTCCGTAGGTCACGTGGCTAAACTTCTGACCATTGATCCGAAACCTCCCTGAAATCATTCCATTAATTTGCCTACAGCTTGTAAAAATTACATAGATGAACATTGCCCACTAAAACCGAGGAGAAGTTTTCTGCAAACATGAAGGTCATTTGCTTTCTTTCATATACGCAGTAACTACAAACTACTACTAATTTTAATTACAATTATGCAATCCTTGCATGTAGGTTAGGCCAAGTTGATGTGTTTCACCTAACTGATTGTTAAATGGACGCACCATTGGATAGATGTGTGCACTGTTTCAAAAGCGTGTTTCCAACTTACTCACCACAAGTCTTATTGTAATGGGCTGTGGTGGTGTCAGGAGTTAAACGCGTGAGCCCTAAAAGCAGTCAAATCAAGTAAAATAAAACCATACATATCCCAGTACAGTATATAGAAGGGATACAAGTATTTAAAGGGGGATGCCCCGATTTTAGTAGATGAAGTTTTCATCTTGGGAGCATGGACCTTCACCCAAAATCCATCTGTAAATTTCGCACCGATTCAATCGTTTTGATGTGAGACCTAAAAAACATGTGAGGTTCTATAAAGAATTTTAAAAAGTTCTATGAAGAACCTTCCAAATTTAAATAGGCCTAGAACGTTCTTTTTGTATGTAACTAAAACTGAACTGAAAATAATAAAGTGATATTTTCATTTCGAAAGCTTAAGCGACGTGCAAGGCAGTGATAACCTTTTGGTTCTAATACTTTTGTGGTTCATTTCTTTCTGTTCTGCTGAACCTCTGAAGGGTGCTTCATTAACATATCTGTAAAGGTTCATACAGTTTCTTGGTCACATAACCTTTTTGATTCTATCATAGAGGTATTATTCTATAAAGAACCCCAGAAAAATTCGTTAGGGTTCTTAAGAACAAAAAAGTTTCTTTGCGAAGAAGTCACGACGAACAAAAAAATTCTTAAGCGTCTACAATAACGGCCTGCAAAGCCGGTGCTATGTACTGTAATTTATAGTTGTGTTAAAATCTATTCTTCCCAGACTAGTGCTATATGCTCCTTTAAAAAGCAATTAAAAGGAACTTGATTATTCTGAGGAAAATGAGCATGTGCTACTTTTAGTATACGTGATCACATTGCTCTGTGCATGCTTTGTGGGTGTGTTTGAGGTTTGTATGGTGTGTGAGTATGTGTACGCGGGTGTGTGTGTGTGTTGTGTGTGTGTGTGTGTGTGTGTGTTGTGTGTGTGTGTGTGTGTGTGTGTGTTGTGTGTGTGTGTGTGTGTGTGTGTGTTGTGTGTGTGTGTGTGTGTGTGTGTGTGTGTGTGTGTGTGTTGTGTGTTTGTTTGAGTGCGTGTGTGTTTGTTTACGATCTGTTTTTTTTTTTTTGTTCGCAATATTTCACGCAGTTGTAATCGTAAATTTACTGTTTGACTCCACCTGCAATCCATCTCTCAATTTGAAAGCATCTGATCAAACGAAAACAAACTCTTTGAAAAAGAAAGAGTAAAAGATTGTTGCAATCAAACACGGGTGAGTGAATTTGTTTAGATAGTTACTAACTCACAATAGAAAAATTGTAAAACGTTGTACTTCTCCGAATTATCTGATGTTGTATTTGGTGTGTGATTATAACTATCGTCCATGCATTTAGGGAGAGGTCATTATTTACGCCAGGGGAAATGGAGATTTGAGGGGGGAACCCGAAAATTTTTTGTAAGAGAGAGGGGGAACGTGAAATTTTTCATCAACGAGAGAGAGAGGGAAACATGAAATTTTTAAATGGGGAAATCAGCATGATCAAGGGGGAAGTGTGAAACTTTTGAACGGAAACGAGGGGTAAACGCGAAAATTTTTGCCGAAAAAAAGTGAAAATCCTCCATCCCCCCCCCCCCGGCATAAATAATGACCGCTCCCTTAGTTGTGTTTTTTAAAAGCAGCTTCAAATCAAAATCAGCGCGTATATATAAATGGTTTCAAACGTTCTTAAAGACGTCTTCTAGTTTCTGTGGGGCATGGCAAAGATTTGTCTATCCGATATTACTTTGTGAAGACATAACTTTAATCAGGTACCCAAGATATATTACATCGAAACATTATGGATGATATTATTATGGTAATGTCTTTTGAATTTACTTATACGCAAGATTTTCCGTGCAAGACTTTAAGAAGGCCCATAATAGAATGGTAATTTTTTAATGGTTTATTTATCAACAGATTTTTTGTTTACCATTGTAACGAAATAATCGCTTTTCCTTCCCTATATTATTTAGCAGAATTAATCATTATTATGTTGTTCATGAGCCTCGTCATTTTCGGCCATGTGTGCCGTTTGTCAATAGACAAAAAAACACGTGCATTCTAAGATTCTTTAATTACTACTGCCAGTGATTTCTTTAAAAATGGAAACAAAAATGCAATAATTTGCGAATCAACATAAAAAATCACTAAGAAGCAAGAATGTATGCTCCTCTAACACGGACACAAGAAAAATAACTAGTCGTAGCCGCCCAATTCTTTATCCTACGCGAGTAATAATGCAACTTCCCCGCGCTGTCCATCAATTTCTTTTATATGTCTCGTATATGTTTCATTGCAGTAATCACAGAGTTATAAACACTCCACTTTCTCCTGTGTATTTTATAATTACTAATCGGTTGCCCGCGGCTTCGCGCTGGCAACCGCTAGCTGATTTTAATGGGCGCGGTCACGAACCGTTTGATCAGTCTTCTATAATTCAAAACCTCATAGACATACATATTTTCTCCAAGTTTTCTCATTATTTAATCTGTGCCTTAAAATGCAACAAATGTGTTAAGTCAAGCGATGTCAAGATTTATGCCCTCTATCTCAACATGAGCTATGAAGCCAAGGTGACCCTATACTGCAAAATTATGTGCAAGCCAAGGAACGCGCATGCACTCCCAAAGAACCAACAGTGTCTTCTAGGGTCCCGGAGGATAGGGGCTACTCAACGGTGTATCATAGAAAAAGGGGAAAGGGAAGAAAAGTTTATGTCGGTACAATCAGGAAATTTTTTGATGGGAAAATCATGAAAAATCAGTCGGTCCGAATTTCCCCTGACAGGTGCTGATTTCCCCCTGACACGCCGTTTTCCTTCTCCCCTCAGAACTTGATGCCTACGCCACTCGGATCTCTAAGGCCTAGTACGCCGAGACGCCAGCACTACCTATAGATGGGATCTTTGCTACATTTCCAAGGGTCAAGAGGCAAGGTGTTTCCCATTTTTGTATGTATGATATTGAAATAAAGACTGATTGATTGCATTGATTGATGTTCGATGATGACCTTATAGATAGGCTATTATGGTTGTTAACACCCGCATCATTTTCACCCATGGCCCTGTATTATTGAAAATTTGCCATCGCCATCCAAAGACTCGATTTTGACAATTTTGAAATCTTTAACCCAAGACCTCTACTTTTAGGAAAAAAGTGTGCAAAAATTTTCACCCAAAGCCCTCTTAAAAAAATAGCAAAGTTCCACCAAAAATCACCCTTATTTTTGGTAATTCGGGCTGCCTTTCACCCAATAAAACCGGTTTGGCAATTCGCCGATCAGGGAATGCCCCCTTGCTCCAAAGTTTAACCCAAAGACACCCTTTGTAAAAATTGTAGCAAATTTCCACGAAAAAATCACCCTTAGTTATGGCATTTTGGTGCCTTACCCAAGAAACCCTTTTTTGCATATTCTCTATCACTGAATGCCCTATAGCTTTGAAAGCCGAGCCTTTCTTAAAACATGTTTAAACCCTTATTCATAATGGTGTGGAAGGCAATGTTTAGTGCGCTTCGCGCAAAAATTCAAACAAATAGTGATTGAAAGAATATTTCAGACGAAATTAAACTCACCAATGAAATGGATATAGGTGGAAGGTTCGCGCTTCCAAACCCTGGGGCATTCGCTGACAGAGGGACTGAAAAATGCGATCACAGAGCTTATAGTTAGAACACGATGGTTACATACGTGCAAAAGAGTTATAGGGCACCAGCGAAAATCAGCAAGGTCAATTCCCTAACCGAATAAAAATGTTCATACAACGAAAGGTCACGATTATTGCTAAAAATAAAGTTACGTTAATGAGCATTATGAAAATTTAATGACTTAATCTACATAGTATAAAACAATCTTGAATGTTTTATAGTAGGTCTCCATGTTGTTCTCTTGTTTATAACCAAGAATAAATTATTTACTTATTAGAATTATCAAAGAGGTCAAAACGACAATGCCCACCATGGCAACCTCCACTGGTAAAAATGTCTAAAACGAAAGGTCGCCAATATGCGTCAAAATAATACGTTGATGAGCATTATGAAAATTGTAATATGAATTAAAAGACATAGTATAAATCAATCTTGAATGTTTTGCAGTAGGTCTCCTTCTCGTTTTCTCCTTTTCCACCAAGAAATAATAATTTACTAGAAATATCAAAGAGGTCAAACTACACATTCTAAGTTGCAGCATCACCAAACCGGAAGGTCAAATTACGTCTTTTAAACGACTCCCATTTTTCGACAATTTGAAGTCTTTCACCCAAGCCGGGACCTCAACCTTTTAGAAAATGTTGACAGTGTTTATAGATTTTAAATATTTAAACCACCCCCATTTTGAACAATTCAGTGAATTTTCACCAAAAAACACCCTTATAGGGTGATTGGCTGTTTTGGCAAATTCCCTTATTACCGAATGCCTATAGCTTTGAAAGCGCCAATCTTAAACCCGCCCATATCACTTTCATCACATAAAAAACGCCAAGCAACTATGCACGACAAAACAATGGGGTCCAACATTTGACACAAAAGAGGTCATTTCACACGTTTTTTTTACACAAAAGTGGTCAACATTTTAACCCCATTTTAGTCGGTGCATAGTTGACTCAAAACGGGATAAATGACCCCGTTGTTAGAAAATAATTTTAGGGTGTAGGTGTCCCGATCGGGAGGTGAAATCAAATTTTTAGTGAGCTTCGGTTTAAAAAAGATAGTCATTTTAAGAACTATTTCAGACTGAAATTCATCGTGATTATATCCGATTCCAGTCATGTTGCAAGACCCTGATGAAATTGAAGTGTAAAATACACATGATTTTATAATTCTTCTGGTGTTTGTTGGTGTGCTGTAATTTAGATATTTTGAAGTGTGTAAAGTCCTTGTAAAATGACCAAATGGAAGCTCAGGCGGCCCCAATACACGAACATGAGCGGAGTTAATGACAGATATAGCCCTGGAGCTAAGCACACTTTTGTAACACATCTCCAAGTACAAAAAGGTTGAGTGGTTAAATATGTAGACAGCCTGAGCGGAACCCATGTAATGAAACGCGATTTTAAGTGCCGCAAGTGGTGCCTTAAGGAGAGGCGGGCCAAAACAAAGTTTGTCCAGGGGTCAATTTTTAAATGATCCAATCATGTTGGGAAAAGTAAACCATATTATGTGTCAAAAACCATTAAGGATTCAAAAAGGTATAGTTTGTAATAGGTACAGCCTAAGTTTCAGAGGTTGAGGAGGCTTTAAAAACAGCAAAAAATCGATAAAAGGGGTCATTTCATGTACGGGTTGTTTCCAATTTAATTCCTCCGATTTGGATAAAAAAGGGTGCAAAAATAACTATTTGTGGGAGCTCATACGATAAAATAAGGAATAGGTTTGAGTGTCTTCAAATGCTTGGCAAGAACGTAGGGGGGTAACAAGATCCAAGCCCATGAATGCAATGGACGTTGACCTTCTGTTGCCCCTACATCGGAAGTCAGTATCGATTTGATATAAGATGAAAGGTCGTATTTTGCTCATTGTACGTCCTGAAATTTGAGCCCTAACTCAGTCCATTTCCCAAGAATAACAAAAAAATTGCAGTTTTAGTTGTAACATCATAGACACAGTATTGAATGGGCTTACAATATGCATTAGTGCGTCTACAATCAGAAACCGCAAAGCTTGTTGCCCACGGTACTTGAGGGGGTGTATGTACAAGTGCTAGGCTCTCATTCAAGAGGAACACCCAATACACATAAATCGGAAACAACCACCTTAATTTAAAAAAAAGTTCGTGTTAGCTTTGTGTCTGTAATGATCGGGTTGGTATTACATTCTATGATTTAAGATTCACGGGATTTGGATTTTGGCATACTGGATGTCCCAGGCCACATATGGCACAAAGATAGCGCTTGTTCAGGAGCCATCGGTTTTGTGGGCCGCCCAGCTATAGCTGGCAGGACCAATTAGCAATCAGTTGTGGCGTGTGTATGTAGTGTGTGTGTGTTTGTGTGTGTGATTGGTGTGTGTGTCACAAAGTGTTAATGTTTTTTTTAAAAGTGACCTCAATTGAAAGTTTAACTTCAAATTGAACCAAACTTCTGTCATAGGTGCACAATGGGATCCCTCAATTGATTTTTTTTTTTTGCGGCAAAGGTTCATGTTGAAAGGTCAAAGTCATGTTGAGGTCAAGTTGAAAAATGGCGTAAAAATGTAAAATTGATCTAAATTGAAAAAACTTCAAGTTCAATTGGAACCGTGGTGCACCAATGCGATCCCTCATATGTGATGAGATCAAAGGTCACATGCCAGGTCAAAGGTCATGGGCGGCCCACAGCTTTAATGTTCTTTTTGAATATAGCGAGCGCGAAAGCGCGAGAACCGCGAATCTAGTTGTTTTGTTTTGGTTATTATTATTATGTTTTTGGTGAAGTCGCGGTTTTGGACCCTAAACCTACGGAAATGTTTCGGGCTCTCACATACTCTCACATCAATATTCAGGCGCGAAACTTTAAGATGGGGGGGGTAAAGGCAAATTCATGGGGGTTTGGTTTGGGTAGGGACCGTGCCTCCGAGAGTATGGAAGTAGGACCCATCGCTATACATTTTGTTTTTGCCAAAAAAGGGGGACCAAAACCTATACCAGCGATTGTAAATTTCAGGCCAAATTTAACTCCCAAATTTGCCATTTATTTCTCAAAATGTTGGCATGTTAAGCCCACATTTTTGCTACGGATGAGGAAATTTAAATTTCCCAAAACAATTTTTAGAAAAATGTTGGCTTCCGATGGAGAAAAATTGATAATTATTTTAAAAAAAAAAAAAAAAAAAAAAAAAACACCTTTGAAAAAAAAAAAACAACCATTAAAAAATCCTTCATAAAAAAAATTATTGACATGAAAAAATTGATATAGGGACCTACCAGAAGGCTGAACAATGGGACCGATGTCTGTGGCCCGACCCCGTTTATGGTCATTTCTGTGAGAACCACCTGAGAGCAATTCTGATCAAAAGTAACCGGGCCTGAGAAAATTTGAAAAAAAAACCGACCCATTTGCTTATACCAAATTGGCATGAAAAAAGGGATAATTTGATAAGGCCTTACCAGAAGGTTGAAAAATGGGACCGATGTTGGGCACATCCCCGTATGGTCCCCCCAAAATTTTTATTTGTACGTTGAGGACCCCCCCCCCACGGGGTCAATTCTATCAAAATTAATTAAATCTTTATATACTTAAATAGGGGCCATCCCCTCTTTAATTCATGCCACTGCAGTTGAAAACCGACAGTTTCTTCGAGCTACTACATCGTATCGCGAAGTAATTTACTTTAGCCTAAATGTTTATTAATCATTGTCATTCGGACATCCACAGCCAGCAGTACAATAATACCAAGGACGCGAGTGCATAGATCCAGTGCGCGAGTGTCCAGTCAGTCTTCTTGTTTCTATAATAGCATGATAGGCAGGCGGAAGGTCACCAATCTTTCTTCCAAAAATTCAGTTAATTCATATGTGCTAATTAATGATACAAAAAAGCTCTTAAAGGATTGTTCAACGGATATATGAGGTATCTTTATCCTCTTATTGTTTTTGGTCCAAAAATAAAATAATTTTAGAAATAAATATCAAAGAGGTTCAAACTCGTCCAACGCGATCACGATTAACGCTGAGAACAAAAAGGATCACGAAATTGCGTCAAAATAACCGTGTTAATTAGAAAGTCTTTCAATGAATTTTAAAGCGGAGTAAAAATCAATCTGAATGTTTTTACAGTAGGCCTCTTATTTCTCTTTATCACAAGAAAGAAATAATTGTAAATAGAAATACACAAAGGTTCATAACTCGAAGGGACCATGAATGGGTTATTGAGCCACGAACATGAATGAGACCTCGTACCCTAGACTATGGTACCCACAATTAAAGTACTACTCTTTGTCTCATCAATACACGGGAAGGCATACGCATTTACTAATGTTTACAACAGGTTTAAGTATGTTGACAACACGTTATTTGCTAATCTCAATGAAATCTAAATATCTATACAGCAGTTTGAATACAAAAACCCCGAGCAATCGAGAGTCACGATGGGAAGGGGATTACCGGAATAGGGTACACATTCAACATGGCGACCTCCTGGTTCAACATGTCAGCCTCCTATAGAAAACAAACATGGCGAAGTTAGTTCGATCTTATAGTATAGATGTCTGAGTTAGTTGCTTTCGCTATTGTACAGGCCAAGGAATTTTGCAATGATTTATTCACTTTGGGAAGATTAAGTCATTTAAATTAGCACTAAATATTATAATTAGTTTAGAGTAATACAATATAAAATATACCTGGTTTGTGTGCATAAATGGTGTGTGGTGAAAAGCAAATAGAATGAACAGAAGCTCTCAGGATAGAGCTCAGAAAAGCGGGGAAACTTCTGCAATGTACCTGAACCTTAGGGATGTCATTAGAATGTGCTCCATTGAACTCCTCTGAATCATAGGAGAGCCCCTACTGTGATCTACAGGCACGTGCTGTGTGGGGTGATGGCTATGAACATTCTACTATGGGAACATTGGAGCTGAATCCAGCATTATGAGTTAATGGACTATATTTAGTACATGACTCATTATAGAGAGGACTAACCCTCTAGACTGTTTGAGAGGATATTTAAAGCCCTGGTGAGAGACGATGGGGGGAAGTAGGATCACAACATCATTACTCAAGGAGAGGTTTAATACCATCGTGCTCTAAGTTTAGCGGTTTCCAAGTTGACAGGACAGTTAATCACAATTCTAGTACAAATCTTTCCATTAGTGGACATTGTCATAGCAGTTCAAGCTCCGCAGAGTTTCGTCCGATTGTGTTGCCGGGTTCGGTTTTGTAATCCGTGGCCTCTGAGTTATCCACGGTAAACAAGATACAAGCATTTTGGACTTTAGATTTAGTCGACCTCCGAGCGTCGTAGTCATTAGGAGCTGGTTTTCGTCAGTAAGGACAAGTCGTTCGTGGACACGTACACACATGGGGGCAATTGAGTTTTGCCGGGTGGAATGTTCGCCAGGACTCTTTGCCAGTTCGGCATCTTAATTGTATCTCGCGCCAGGCCCGCGTCGCGGCACACACACCAGGTAGTAAGTTCGTAGTTCAATTAATTAACACACTTTATTATAGATTAATCTTTGATTATTGATTTACCTAAGTGATGTTTGATTGAGAGATGATTAAAACACACAATTGAAATAAATACTTTGTTGAAATTTGGAATTCCAGTTACAGTGTATTGTTAGTTATTCAGAGTTGATGAATCCGTAGTTTAGAGGTGGTTTGGCCTTGCGTCAAGGTGCCGTAACGCAAAATGGGGGCTCTGTCGGGAAATTACACTGTAAAAAAATACAGAGTAAAATAGTTTAACAAATTTTGATGGTGTTTATACTTTGAAATCGTGCTGTATATTGTATTTGTGAAAGGAAAGCGTTTATACACCTATGGCGTGAACGCAGAGGAGTTTATTAAAGCTGTTACGTTGGGAGAAGTTTGGTGTGCTCAAAAAGCCGGATTTAATGGATTTGGCCAAGAATTATGGGATGGAAGTTAAGCATATATGAGGAAAGCAGTTAATTAAAACCAGTTTGATAACACATCCCTTGTCGAAGAAGACTTGTTGATGAGGATGTTTGGAAAACACTTAGTGGAAATGGAAAGGAAATCAGGATGTGTCAGATAGTCTTTGAAAAATGGACACAACAGTTGAAAATGCAAATGCAAAATAGAAAAGGACAAGGGCTTTAGAACAGCAAAAGTGGACAGGTTGAAGAAAAAGAAGACAAGACAGTTAGCAATGGAAGAGAAAGAAAGGCACGACAGATGTGAATAGGAAAAGGCCTAAAAACACAGGAACTAGATGCCAAATTACAATGGAACAAAAAAAGAAAAGGAAGATAGGTTAAATGGAGGGGGGAAGGAAGAATGAAGTTGGCAAAAATTGAAGCCAAGACAAAATTAGAAAAAGATAAAGTTGAAAAGGGCAAACATCAGGCTCCTCCTACATTCAGTTGATCCACCAGGAATATCAAATTAGTTCGACATTTAGGGAAACAGAAGTTGACAAGTATTTTGCACTTCGAGAAGATTGCCGACTAAAGTATGAAGTGGCCTAAAGGGCAATGGGGGGACCAACTATTGCTTCAGACTGGGGTGGTTTTTTAATGGGAAAGTTTCCTAGAGAGATCTACTCGTCCCTATCTATTGATCAGTGCGGTGAGTATGAAGTAGTAAAGCAATCTATTCTTAAGGCCTATTGAGTTAGTGCCTGAGGCGTATAGCCAAAAATTGCGGGAGTGCGAAACAACTTGCAGATCAAACTCATGTCGAGTTTGCTAGAGTTCAAGAACAATGTGATAGGTTGCTCACTTCCAAGGAAGTGAAACAAGCCTTCAATCAACTTAGGCAGTTGGTTTTAATGAGCAGTTCAAACAGGGCATTCATGCCGATTTAAATCAGTTGGATGAACGCGATATCAAAAAGTAGGATTTGAAAAACTGCAGCAAAATAGCAGATGAGTACGCCCTCACACATAAGTTGAGTTCCAGCAAGTAGTACGGAGGGCCTAATAAGTCCAAGTCAGAATACAAGAGTTTAATTCCAATACCTATAGGCATTACCAAAACCAAAGTAGTTCATCCCAAAGTAAGGTTTACTAAGAAGGGCAACGTTAAGTCGGGTTTCCTCCATCAGGGTATAAGGGACCTTCTAGTGCCAAAACAAAGTCAGGGAATGGTTTTAAGTCAGATTGTACATGCAAGATTGCAAGGATTCAGGTCATGTTATGGCAAGCTGTTGGAAGTGAGGGCAAGCAGATTGCCATGAAGCAGAAGTCTGCTCCCAAGGTTGTGCTGTTCCATTAGACCACAAGTTAGTTTCCAGGCTATTAAACAGAAAAATGTTGGCGTCGGAGAAAGTTAGGGAAGACTTTGAACCATTGTTTTGGAGGGTTCAGTGTCGTTGATGGTGACAAAGTTGATCCAAAGCCTATAAAAATCATGCGTGACACATTGTTGTGCCCAGTCAGTAATTTTGGAGGGGTCATTGCCCCTTAGTGAAGTCAGGGCAACAAGGAGAATGCTTTGATCCAAGGGATAGGTATGGATGTTATTAGTGCCCTATTCACAATGGTGAATTTGAAGTCTGAATTTGGTCGCAGGTACAGTACATAGTAGGAAGAAGGCACTGAAAACTTCCAGGCAAAGGGGTTTCAATGATTAGGGAATGATTTGCAGGCGGGACAAGGTTCCATACGAAACCCAATGTTACCACAAATCCCTGCACACAGAAATAGATTAGTGATGATAGAATAGAATGCAGTTTTATCCGGCCTGTGCAGTACTAGAGTATGTGATAGGAAAGCAAGGCTTGAAGCAAATAGTGATAGGAAGGAGGAAGCCCTTGTCCCGTATTTAGATTTAGAGGACACGTTCATGACAATTTAGATGAACCAGGTCAACTTCCATCTTCAGGGGGGATAGGTTCTCCAAAACATAGAGTCAGGCCCTGAGCAGGGCATAGTGGGATAATGGATGATGATCCCTTAAGTCAAATAAGTAGTTCTTGAACAGGAGAAGATCCTGCACTCAAGAATCTTAGTCAAAGGCAGTAACCCAGCAGGAGTCTGAGGACGTCCTGTGTGTTTTACAAACACAATGGTGTTCTGATGAGGAAATGGAGTCACCTGATCTCCCGCAAATGATGAGTGGAAAGTGTTCATCAGGATTAGTTGTTCCAAAGGTTTATCACAGGGAGGTCATCAGCATTGCCAATGCAGTCCTAGGCTAGGACATTTAGGAGATCAAGAAAGACAAGGATAGGATTTTGAACCACTTTTGGTGGCTACACTTCATAAGGATGTCTGAATACGTAGATCTTGGCATACTGTCAAGTTGTAGCAAGCCTAATCAGACAAATCCCGCCCGCTACTCTGAAACCGATACCGGCATTCGGAGAGCATTTAGTAGGGTCATAGTTGACTGTGTAGGACATCTCCTTAGGACTAAGTCGGGTTATCAGTACCTACTTACTATCATGGGTGCCTCTACCAGTCCCTGTAGCCATACCCTTAAGGAATATTAAGTCTAAAACCGTAGTGAAGGCTTTGGACCAAGTTTTTCACCGATTGTAGGCTACCTCAGTCAAGTCCAGTAAGATTCAGGGGTCAAATTTTACATCTGGCCCTTTTCAAACAAGTGATGTATGAGTCGGGGATAGACATGTATTATGTCCAGTGCCTACCTTGCCGAGTCCCAAGGAGCTTTAGAGAGAATCCACCAAACTCTGAAGAATATGAGTAGGACTTACTGTTTGGAATTGAGAAGGACTGGGATGAGGGAGTTCACTTGTATTGTTTGCTGCAAGGGAAGCAGTTCAGGAAAACCCTAGGTTTCAGGTACCTTGAGTTAGTTTTTGGGCGTACAGGTCGCGTACCTTGAAACTCCTAAAGGAGAATCGGATGAATGATTGAAACTGACACCAAGCCTTTTGGACTATGTTTCCAAATTAAGTATAGGCTGCTCAATAGGGCCAATGAAATGGCACAGGGGAATTGAAACAAGCCCATGACCAAGATGACGAACGTGTGTGATACGATCAAGATGCCAAGGAGAAGGGTCTTAGCCAGGAGACCAAGTGTTAGTCTGTTTCCAATCCCTGGACACCCGCTGCAGGCCAGATACCATGGTCCCTATACAGTAGAGTCACAAGTAAATGAAGTTGACTACATAGTCAAAAACGACAGCTAGGCGCAAGGAGTAGGCAATTGTGCCATGTAAATATTGCTGAAGGAGTATGTAGGTAGAAATGATGATTGCATTGCAAAATCAGTGTGCTCTGTAAAGTCATACTGAGAAATGGTAAACTGATGACAATTCATGGTTCGAAAGGTGTCCATAATTCAAAACAATGCTGACAAGCAGCATGACTATCCAATTAAATTGCATAAAATTCAGATGTGCTCAAGATTTGGATACAAAACTCGGCCATATTTCAGAAAATCAGCAGTGCAGTGTGAAATCAAGCAGTTGGTTCATGAGTTTGAGGATAATTTTCCTGATGTCCCTAGTAGAACCACATGCGCGTACAATGATGTTGATGTGGGTGATTGTGCACCAATAACACAGCACCCTTACAGAGTAAATGCTATGAAGAAAGAACATCAACAAAGAGATAGAGTAAATGTTGGCAAACAATATAATGAATCAAGCAAAAGTGAATGGATTTCCCCATGTATTTTGGTTCCAAAAACCTTGATGGTTCCCGTAGGTTGGGACAGACTGTCAGAGGGTAATCAATGTCAAAGGATGATTCATTTCCAATACCTGTATTGATGATTTGCATTGGACAAATGGCAATTAAAAAGTATGTCAGCAAGTTTGACCTTGTGAAGGGGTATTGGCAGGTTCCAATGGATCATGCAAAAGAAATTTCAGCATTTTGCACGCCGGATGGGCTTTTTCAGTAACGGGTTAGGCCTTTCGCCCAGTATGAAAAAACGCACCGGCAACCTTCCAAAGCATGGTAAATCATATAGTTGATGACATAGAATGCTGTGAAGCCTATGTTGATGATTGGATTGTGTACAGTCAATCTTGGGAACAACAGATTGGGCAGCTTCCTCGCTTGTTTCAGAGTTGTCAGAATCCAACTGACAGTCCATTAGTACAAGATGAGTTGTTTGCCGGCCAATGTCACTTATTTAGGTCAGGTAGTAGGTCAAGGCAAGTCAAGCCGTCAAGCTAAAGGTGAAGCAATTGAGAAGTTACCCACACCTAGTACCAGGAAGAACAAGAACTTCAGAGATTCTTAGGAATGGCTGGATATTACAGGAAGTTAGTTTTGTCCAAAATTTTCAGATATGCCAGTCCTTTGACAATTTGGATAGCCAAAAACGGCAAATTTGTTTGGTCGAGGAATGTGAGGGTGAATTAGTTGTTAAAGAAAATCAAAGCCATAGATTTGTGAACCAGTTCTGATTGAACCAGACTTTCAGAACCAAATTCAAGTTGGCAATAGATGCAGTGAAAATAGGGGGGTGTGGTGGAGTTGGGAAGTGCTTATGCAAGAAGGAAAGACGGACTGGACCACCTCATCTTTCGTATTTCTCCAAGGTTTAACACGAACCAAATGAAATTACTCCACGATTGAGAAGAAGTGTCTTGCTCTGATTTTGCCATTAGGGCATTGTGATGTATAGTGGGACCACAGTGAACCTTAGGCTTGTTTTTCACAGATCACAACCCCCTCACCTTTCATCCACAGGATGAAAACAAGATCATAGGTTGGTGAGGTGGAGTTTGACCTTGCAAGAAAGAGTACAACCGAGACATCAGACACATAAAGGCAAAGTTAATGTGATGGCTGATGCATATCAGAAATTGTATAGTTTGTTAGAAACAATGTAAAAGCTTTTAAAAAACAAAAAAACACGCGTTTTTTTTTAATTTAAAAAAAAAAACAGATACCAACAAAACACAAACACAACATCAGCTATGCGGCGGCCCACAACAAAGATCTATTATCATGATTATGTACGTTTTGAGGTCAAACCGCACAGGTTATGGTGCACATTATCACTCTTTAAAATCTGGAACATTTGCGGGGAAATTTATTTTTTTTACCCATATTTGGAATTTTACCTACGCACAAAATTATAAACATTTTAGAATAGTAAAATGTACTGTTGGTATTTAAGATGTGGATTCAAGCCAACCCACTTGTAGGGATGTGTGCACATGTTTTCCTGTACCAACGATGCAATCATGATTTTTAGGAGTTTTCCTGATAGTTCGGCTTAGAAAAACGCGGCTGATACTCTGGCCTGCGGTTGCTCCGGATACTCTGGTTCCTCCTGCGTCTAAAACTGGGGTTTCTTCCTTAACGTGTATATGATAATAAAGTGAATTGATATAAAGTATCATGGTGACACTAAAATGACACGAGAGTGATGAGTTGTCGTTAAATACTAATACCTCCTCCTGCTCCTTCTTTACCAGTTGTGTCATAAGGGTTTCTCCAACAACAGATCGGTTAATACTGCAAGTGGGCTTTCACACATCATATTCATTTAGCAACAATGTTGTTATTGATTGTATTACCTACTCTCTCTTATGTGTTATTTCGCTTGGAACTTGTAATGTTCATATGGATGTGAAGGGAAGTAGTTAGATATATGGGGGTTTTGCGGTCAGTTTTTCACCCGAATGTTACAACAAACCCCTTACAAACATAAAAACGAAGCTTATTGAGGTCAAAAGTTCATGAAGGCAAAGGTCACCAGAGGTCAAAGGTCCGGTTTCTCACTAGGATAGATGGAAAGTTGTCCTCAAATATGATATTTATCTAAAACTTCAACCTAAAACGCTTAACCTCGGCTTTAATTCTATTTTCTGGTGTATCATAGATACCAAGCCATCAACATCCAAAATGAGACAATTCATATATTAAGGGAAAAATTCTTTAAAAAAACCAAATCAACAACCATGATAGTTGGGTGATTTGTGCGAAGTTTAAACCCCCACCCCCCAGAGATCAAGGTCAATGACCTTTAAACCTCCATTATTTTACACAAAAAAATCCTTCACACAGAAGCTTTAAAAAACATAAGAAATAAGATTATTGAGGTCAAAGGTCATGAAGTCAAAGGTCACATAGAGGTAAAGGTCGGGTTTCGAAATCAGTTAGAGGTCCTTGGGAGTTACACTTTTCCTGGCATATGCATTGGACAGAATTTCTCCTCAAATTATTATATTTATCTAAAACTTCAACTAAACGCTTAAACTCGGCTTACTTCTATTTTCTGATGTATATAGAGGAAAGCATCAACATCTAAAATGAGAAATCATATATTAAGGGAAAACATTTCTTAAACCAAATAAAACCATGATATTTGTATGATTTGTTCTGCTTACTTTGTATCACCGTAGGCCTAACATATCGAAGAAATGGTTTATATCTTTTAGTTTCTTAGCTAACCCAGAAGGAGCCAGTTCCTTTTTATAATCTTAATTTCAATAATGCGGGGCTTCTCTATATTGGGGATCTAGTAATCTACACCAGTAATAGTGATAATTTTGGCCTATATCAAGTGCACGCCACTTAATAGCTTTTAATTTGTTCCTTAAGTTGTGCTCAAATTGCGCACTTGTCTATGGCTGCCATTCTATAATATAGGAAGAAAAAAAATTTTTTTTGAAAATAAATAAATAAAATACGAATATTTACATGCGTAAGATAATAACAAACACTTCTGCCCAGATGAATAGAACAATGTTTTATATATCATGGTAGCCAAATTTGATATTACGCAGGCATACTCATGACATTAAAAGCATTTTTTCGATTTATGTAAACTAAAACCCTCAATCTCATGGTCAAAGCTTCAACTAATTCCGAAATGAATCATAACCAGGCTTTAAGTTTTACCTTCGGTAGATTGACCAACGGCACAGTAGGGGCCCACCTCCATGTTGATCTTCATAAATATTATCCACATAGAAATACTTCCAATCATCATTTTCCATTTGAATTATTAATAGGCTTTTGCAAAGTAAAAGGCTTGCCCTTGCTAGCGTCTCTTATTGTGATGAACATTTTATATAATATATAATATATAAAATGAGTATACCGTTAGCCTTCCAATATAACCAAGTTGCAAACTGCCGAGTCGGTGGTGTATATGAGCCAACGTATCAGTTTAGCCTAGTAAAATAAAAGTATACAAATAAACAAAAATAGTTTTATCACAAAATTTCCTAACATCTGGACTAATTATAAATTACCGCAAACAAAAGACCCTCAAAGATATGATGATTGGATGTCAAACCCAATGCAGTTTTGGCAAAACCAGCTAAATTTCGCTGTATGGTGCGCAACTACTGGATGTACAGTATCTAAACAAGATCACCAAGAAATAAAGATCCCACACTGTTAGAAAATTTTCCGTAAATTTACGGACATTTCTGGCAGCAGAATTTCCAGACTTTTTTTGGGTAAATTTACAGAATTTACCTAAACGGAACTTTGACAGTAATTTTACAGAAAATTGTCTCATATTATGGGAAAAAATGTGTATTTTAACAGAATTTTCCGTAATTTAAAATTACGGAAAGAAAAAAAAGTCCGGAAATATTGCTGCCAGAAATTTTTGAAATATTTCCGTAAATTAACATTTTTTATCTTTTTTGTTTTTTATTTTTATTGTTTTCAAAAACAGATTTTCCGTAAATTTACGGAAAATCTGTCTTCTTAATTTACGGAAATTTCTAACAGTGCATGATGAGAAGCATGTTTCGTTTTCACATATCAAATTAGGCGTATTTTAAGCGAAATGGAATGTCCTTTACCAACCGAGCAATCATTTAATGTTCTAAATAACGGAATTAACCTAAATGTTTTTGAAAGAATCTGTAATAAGTTTGGCATTTACTCTACCTCGGATTTGAGGCAAAAATTAGACCCTTCACATGGGTTGGGTGAAGTTAGATATTATTCAGTCAAAAAGGCATATACCCACCATCATATGAGAATGACAACTGAAAAGGTACTAGAAAAAGGAGGTGATTATGATCCCTCACAAAAATGGCAGGTTTATATACCCTCTTCGGGTAAATTTGGATCAGGACCCGGGCATAGATATCAAATAGAATATATCCAGCAATATTTCTATGGAGACGTAATGAATGCTATTGGAAGTTTTGTACTTGATAAAAGCGAAGGCCTAATACAGGCTGGTATAGCTAGAATAAACGATTCAATCAGAACATATGTATGGGCTATTTTAGGTGCGAAATCCCAGACAAGGTCGTCTATTTTAGGAACAGGCAAAGCATTTGATGCACAAAACAGTTTTTGGCTAATGTTGAAGATGCTATTAATTCTGTTGATAATTAGTTGATCTACCGAGCTCGATAGAAAAATATCAGTCTGCATTACAATATGCAAGAAGCAATTTGGATTTTGTAATTGGGTTGGGGCTTTATATGACTCCAAGCGATATGGATTTGTATATCAGTACTATTAATGGTTATAGTAACTTAATAGTAATAGCAGATGAGAGATTAAAACTGGGACACAGCAATGAAGTTAATGACGTGCCCTCAATTGCACAAGAACAATTTGAATCACAACAAGATGATTTTGAGGTACCACCATCTCCAATTGAATCACCTTCAATAGATGAATTTGAAATCCCAGCTCCGCCTATAGATGAATTTGAAACAACTCAAAAAACAGAGGAACTCAATACAAACAATCTCACCCACGAGGAAAACAAACTTCTAAATACCAAGACCTTCTAGCTGAGTGAGAAACCCGACCTTTGACATCTAGGTGTCCTTTGACTTCATGGCCTTTGACTTCAATAAGCTTATTTTTTATGTTTTTAAGCTTTTTGAGAATGATTTTTTTGTGTAAAATAAGGGGGGGTTTAAAGGTCATTAACCTTGATCTAGGGGGTTGTAAAATTCGGTAAAAAACTGAGCCAAAACCTCATATATCTAACTATTAAGGGCATTTGTAATCCATGAGGAAGGAAGGAGAGATGATGATGATGATGATTATGATGATGATGATGATGATGATGATGATGATGATGATGATGATGATGATTTTTTTGTTGTTAAAGGTGATGATGATGAAAATGACGATGTTTCTTAAAAGTTTATTTGTACCAATCTCGCAGAATTACATTGAACATCCCTCCTTTAACTACTTTTCTAACAGATTTCTGACGTTCCTGCCAACCTTCATGAAAGCATCAATGACTTGTTTGACTAGTAGTCAACCAATGTGATGACGGTGATATTTTGAGGACAATCATATGGACACGACATCCGAAGCTAATATAAATGTACTACATAAAGCGGTATTTTGATGTTTGAATACTGAAAAGTAATTTATTTCTGACATGCTATTTAATTTGCAATCGTGAATTGGGACTTAAAACTGTTTTTTATCACAAAAGAGCCCATTTAATTTATTACTGCTAAAGAAGAGCCTGAATGTCGCAAAATTGCTCCATTGAATACCAGGACAAAAAAAAAAAAAAAAAAAATGGATGGATGGATGGATGGATGGATGGATGGATGGATGGATGGATGGATGGATGGATGGATGGATGGATATGATGATGATGATGACGATGTTTCGTATAGGTTTATTTGTACCAATCTCGCAGAATTACATTGAACATCCCTCTTTTAACTACTTTTCTAACAGATTTCTGACGTTCCTGCCAACCTTCATGAAAGCACCAATGACTTGCTTGACTAGTAGTCAACCAATGTGATGACGGTGATATTTTGAGGACAATCATATGGACACGACATCCGAAGCTAATATGAAATGTACTACATAAAGCGGTTTATTTTGATTGTTTGGAATACTGCAATCAGTAATTTATTTCATGACCATATGCCTATTTAATTTGCAACGTTGAATTGGGACTTCTTCGCTTAAATGTGTTTTTTGTATCACAAAAGAGCCCATTTACTTATTACTGCTAAAGAAGAGCCTTGAATGTCGCAAAATTGCTCCATTGAATACCAGGACAGTCACGAAGAATGTCCATGTCCAGATGAATACTTCCAGGTGGCAGTTATAAAATAAACTGTTTACAAAGTTTTCTTTGGAAAAGCGATAATCTGCCAACTCTTTCCCTACAGAAATTTTATCTGCATGAAGGTAGACCTTCAAATTGATCCTGAGATAAGCACTTGCTTTAAAGAGTTATTAACGTAACGGTAATAATGAAATGCGTTAGAATTTTGCTTTTGCCGGCTATTGTACTCTTCGGAGTTGCAACAGGCGATTTTATTGATGTCTGCAGCGTCAATCATGTAAACATTTCGTCTGACTCAATGATAAACAACAACACATTGGATAAGACCTTCTTGGGAGCACCATCTATCGATTGTAGTATACATCTCAATCTCATAGAAGGAAACGCTTTATCAATTGAGGTACTGAATTTCATTCCATTCAGCCATCTAGCCTACCTAATTATTGAAAGATTAGACACCAAAGCGCCCAATGTTATAAGAAAATTGTTTCGATTCCCCTTTCAGATTATTGTATTTCTCATCTCACATTTAGCACAACCAAGCTGTATGTAATTAATGCTCTTGTAAAATTAAGGGTGACGGGCGTAACGTTGCCACTTGAAGAAACATGCCTCAAAAGTAATGATTCTGAAGCTTGGCACATTGGGAGTGATTCTCTTTTAACATGCAATGTAACTGACTATGACGACATAACGAGAGGCTTTGCTTTGATGTATTGTCCGTTTGAATGTGTCTGTATCCTTGGTTTCCAAATGTTAACAAGAGTATGTAGTAATGACGAAACACGTGTCGCTCTTGTTGTCTATGAGAATAATATTTACTGGTTATATTTGACCGGCAAAGGTTTGCATGCAATCACGTCTAAAGCGTTTCGTGGACTTAGTGTGTTGCTGGAGTTACACTTAAATGGAAACAAGTTGGTTTCTCTTCCTTTGGGTGTTTTCTTGGACTTAAATTATCTGGAGATTCTGATACTCAAAGACAATCAGCTGACGTCATTAGCTGCAGGTGTGTTTAATGGTCTAGTTAGCTTAAGGGACCTATACCTTGACTTTAATTCGCTAATGTCGTTACCTCGTGGGATATTTGACGGGCTGTATCAGTTGGAAGATATACATCTTCATCAAAATCAACTTTCCTCACTGCCGTCAAATGTACTTGATAATATGAAATATGTACAGGTTTTAAATTTACGCGGCAATGAGTTGACTTTGCTGTCAGAAGGCGTGTTCACCGATTCATCCCAGCTACGGGAGTTAGTTCTTAGTCATAACCAATTGAAATCATTACCTATGGAC
The DNA here is from genome assembly GCA_023653785.1 of Ophioderma brevispina. Classification (NCBI taxonomy): domain Eukaryota; kingdom Metazoa; phylum Echinodermata; class Ophiuroidea; order Amphilepidida; family Ophiodermatidae; genus Ophioderma; species Ophioderma brevispina. Next base: position 160,740 of record JAMKCH010026393.1, read on the forward strand.
GTATTCAGTAATCTAGAGGACTTATTTTGGTTATCTCTTGACTACAATCAGTTAACAGAACTACCGCTGGGAATCTTTGACGGGATGTATGGGTTAAATTACCTCTACCTAAATAACAATCAGCTGACTTCATTGAATCCAGGCATATTCAAAGATTTAGGATGGCTGTGGAAGGTAACACTTAACAACAATATAAACTTAACTAGATTTCCTACGGATGTATTTGATGGTCTGGGTTTTCTGTCAGAATTAAACATAGGTGGTAATTCATTAACTGCGCTATCTTCCGATAATTTTGTTAGCTCGGTTAAACTAAAGGAGTTAATCGTGGAAAGTAATCAGCTTTCTTCACTACCATTTGATATTTTTAACGGTTTGGGTCAGTTGGAATATTTGGACATTAGAAACAATATTCTTACTTCCTTACCTGCCGATATTTTCAATTATTTGAATCAGTTGGTGGTACTTAAGCTTCAGCAAAATCGGCTGAGTTCTTTACCAGTGGGAGTGTTTGGTAATCTCACTCAACTACAATCCCTGTACCTAAACCAAAATAAATTTACGTCTTTGCCCTTTAATATATTTGACGGACTGATACTAGTGCAATATATATATCTTCATGAAAACCGGTTGTCTACATTAGCTGATGAATTTTTTGCTGGACTCTATCAGTTAACATACATAACTCTTGGAGGAAATAAACTGACTTTGCTACCCAAATTTGAAGCCTTGTATCAACTGAGCAATCTTGAATTCAGAACAATCATTTGACTTTCTTACATGAGGAAGCTTTTCAAGGTTTGGTTGAATTAACTTCACTGATGATAAGCAATAATCACTTGAGTTCGCTGCCTCCTGTGATATTTCATGACCTGGGTCAATTGAATGTTTTAAGAATAGACAATAACCAGCTGGTTTCATTACCTGTGGGCATATTTCTAAGTCTAACTGGGCTGGAGTATCTGCATTTAGAAAACAACATGCTGACATCACTACCAGTTAATATATTTGTTTCTTTAGCTGATCTAATCAAGCTTAACCTCCAAAATAACAGGTTGGTGAGTTTGCCGTATAATGCTTTCGAGTATATGTACTCCCTGAGGTTCCTTGACTTAAGCAACAACGAATTACTTTCACTGCCGAGCAAAAGGTTTGGTTCACCAACTGAAGTTTTCGATTTAAAGTTTAATCGTAATAAATTATCATATTTACCTGAAGGTGTATTTGATAACATGACATCGTTGATATCATTGGATCTGAGTAGCAATCAATTGAGTCAAATAGCTATACATGCTTTACAGTCGTTGGTGGAATTGAAGGTTTTGAATATTTCTGATAACATTTTGTCTACCTTGCCATCTTTCGCGTTCTCAATAAGAATGCAAGTACTTGACTTAAAAAGTAACAGACTTGATCATTTGAACGAAGGTGCATTTGGGTTTATTCCTAAACTTATTTACCTTTCGTTAACTTCAAATGCCATAGCGCAGATTCAAGTTGGAACCTTTAACACTTTACCTAGCCTAATAATTCTTGACTTAAGGAATAACATATTGAGTGAAATAAAAACTGGCGCCTTCAATGGCCTAGAGAGCCTTAAGATTCTGAAACTGTCAAACAATCGACTAGCCAGCATTAATCCTGGCTCAATTACCCGTTTACCCAACCTTCGAAGCTTAGATCTTCAAAATAACCGCCTAACTCATTTAAAAAATGTTATTTTGATAATTTAACAAATCTGAGATATATAAATTGTTCTTCTAATTTAATAAACAAGATTAGTAATGATACATTTAATTCTACATATGCGGATATCGTTGATTTAAGAATGAATGACTTGCTTCTTGTCACAAAATCCTCTTTTTCTGGCTTGGACAACTCCACGATACTAGTAGATAAAAGTTCAACCTGTTGCTTTACTACGAACACGCGATGCTTATCTCAAAATCCAGCCAGTGTTTATCTTACATGTAAAAGAATGTTAGAAAACTCACTTCCTCGTATTTCCATGTGGGCCCTTGCTTATTTGCTGTCATTTGTAATAGCGTTGTATTTTGTCTTCGTTACATTGACAGGAAGACCAGTGCTCAATCTTTGCTAATATTACATCTATCTCTGTCCGATTTTCTGATGGGAATCGACATGATTCTGTTAGCTGCTGCAGATGCATATTATGCCGACTTTTTCCCATCCTTTTCTGATCAGTGGAGGAAGAGTGTTTTATGCAAGTTAGTTGGCATACTCTCGTTATTATCAAGCGAAGTATCGGTATTTTTGATAACATTGATAAGTTTTGACCGGTTTCAAGGAGTAAAATACCCATTAAGTATCAATCGCTTAAGGCCAAAGAGTACCAAAATTTGTCTTGCAATCGTGTGGATATCTGGCATCGTACTTAGCGTAACTCCAGTTTTATTATCTGCCTATTTTTCTGATATTCTTGACATCTCGGAAGTTTGCATTGGTATACCAATTGTCAAGAGACCCGTGGGTGTGACAAGTGCTAGAACACTTGAACTTGAAGCATACGACGATACCAATTTACTCGCAAGATTAACCTTTGGGTTAAAATACATAAAGATATCAATTTTTTCACATCACGTGACTTCGGAAGTCGTAGGTTATCAGTTGGCAACATATTATTCTATTATTGTTTTCATTGGTATCAATCTCATATGCTTCATACTCGTTGCTGTGTTTTATATTCAAATTTTCCAAACAGCGAGAGGCGTTGCAAAAGGAGCGGGGCGAAAACAGAGCGAAAAAGAAGAAATGCGCATGGCTGTGAAGATGTCTGCAGTTGTGTTACAGACTTCTTTACCTGGGTTCCTCTTGTGATAGCATGTATACTCGCACAAGCCAATGTTATTGTTGTTCACCCAGAAGTGTATGCCTGGACCGTTGCATTCATTATCCCAATTAATTCAGCTATCAATCCATTCCTTTACACCCTAATTACATATATTCAAGACAGAGATAAGTAATTAATAATAAGTAATAAGTAAATCACGGTTGTCCAAACTTGTGCACCGCTGACGACGATAGCCCTTATGTGAATCATTAGGGCACTTCTTTGTAGATATTAGCTCGATAAATGTCAACATTGCAGAAAACTGCAAACTTTTGATTTCATATTATGAGCATGATAGGTGACAGTTGTTCATGTTGCTTCAGGAATATACCAATAATCAACCTTTTTGTATGGCTGCTTGTGTCGCGTGTACAATTGAGAGTATTTCCTAAATTACTGAGATATTGCGGGTCGCAATTATCTGTCAATAATTTATAATATCTTTACTATTTTCACTGAGTGGATGTACGATTGCCGATCCAGATACCCTATTTCCTATATTTATATATTATTGGCTCCTTATATGATTAACATCATCTCAAGACATTTCCTCTCTTAAGCCAGCATCAATAACAATTGCCGATGTGTCAAATAGCTCATATTTTGGTTCCTTGCAACTCTTCGTGTAGCTTTTTAAGTACTTTTTTCTGGGTCGTTGTTCCCACCCATTTAAATCTTGTTGAAGGAATTTTTTTTGCTTGATATTCTCAAGGATGAAGTAGAAATCTCATGGCATTTACGCGTTGCCTTGAACTTTTTACATAACCATCAAGTTCCATCAGTGGCCGTTCAATGACGTAGGAGCTGTTCATTCGTAATTTAAGTTCGTTTGAAACCCATCATTTTCATCGACACTTCTGCTGACGGTATTTCCTTCTTCAGAACTAACGTATATCAACAGTGGAATAATGAGAAATTTTGCTTAAAGTTCGGAATTAATCTGGTCAGCATGGATCAAGATCAAGACTATATGTATAAGATTAACGTTTACGTAACAGTTCGAAACTGATAATTCCCTCATTTTGTTCATGAGATGGTTTCTCTTAATCGAAATCTTTCAGTCTACAGATCTAACGAGAGGGGGGGTGGAGTACACGCTCATTATTCTTTCCTTCCCGCCTCTCTCTCTCTCTCTCTCCCTCCCCTTTCCTCTTTTTCAAATATAGGGGCATATCGCGCTGCGCTACCCGGCAGATCTGTTTTCACATAGCTATGGGTGCGGACTTCTGAGACAAAGTTATGGTTTTCTTGGCCTAAACAGATGTGCCCCGCCCTTAGGTGTGTGACTGCAGATTTTCGATTTCTGTTTTGATTCTTGTTAAGAGCCGGTGTGGCACGAGATATGGTCCTCCGGGCTCACAGTTCCGGGAACAATGGTGAACATAGGGCAATCAATTCAGTTGACTCTTCACGCAACATTAGTTCCTGCTTTATTCCGTTGTCGTCTATGGATCCCGGACTATGATACCTGCCGGACTATGATTACTTCACCCGGCTTTCCATACGTTGTACCTATGCAACTACCCGCCATTCTTCTCCCACAACAGTCATCTCGACGATCTCATCCTATTTCAGTTAGCTGTCGTATTTGCGCTTTGATTGACCGACAATGTCACAGATAGTGTTATGTGGATATTAGAATGAGAACGTTGGATTCCACAACGTATGACGTTTATACTAGCCTCTATAGCCTTTTTTTGCATCATGTTAGTCTATTGTCAAAGACGCCTCGCATTTTTATCCACCGACCGCGAAGCGCGCCGAAGCGCGTGTCGAACCCCGAAGGCGTGAGGCCGAGCGGAGCGAGGCGTCTTTGCGCGCAATTGGTATTGCCCAGTGCAAGCATAATGTGCAATCAAAGTCGCTTCATCGTAAGCAACCGCCCAATTTCATGATACAACGTTTTCAGATACTTGCCAATATCGATGACTTAGCCCGTCAAAATTACCATATCGATTTTTTGCACGGCCTAATTTGCATACGATTCAAGCAACTCGACGAAGTTTTTGACAGCTGCGAGTGAGTCTGTACGGTATGTGAGATGCGTGGCAGATGGGCTAGTTATAATTGTAATTGTTTAAAAAAAAAAAAAAAAAAAAAAAAAAAAAGTTATTCCCCCCCCCTGCACAACCACACTGAATATGAGACTAGCCTAGGGCATACGTCAGTCATTTTATCAAATTTGTACTGTGCAGTGCCATCAAAATTGCCACTCACAGACATGACAGGTGATTTTGAACATTAAATTGAAAGATGAATCCTGACCCGCGTATCACCATGCCACGCAAATGTGACGTGTGGCGAACATCCCAAAATTCAATCCAGAAAAGTACTTTCACAATTCACGCGAGAATTTAGGGGACATCACGCACATCCTAGTCTAACATGAACTTTCCTCGGGAACTTACCATGCCTTGACAGGCACCTTTAGTACTGCACATTTAAGCTAAACTTCGCCGACATGGTCTGAACGATGCCATGAACTACTGTAAAATACAAATCCTTCCTACAGTGACTGTAAAATCCACATTATAGTAAGCGAATCACATCAGTACACATAGCCTTAGGCTTCAAATACCCAGTCATGATAGTCCAATATTCAGCACAGTACCGTACGTGCAGCGAGCTCGAATAATCCTACACAATGACACGGGATCCCAGTCCACACAGTGACACTGACAAAACGATGCATGTAAATGCCACCATGATTTTTTCACCGTCCGTTTTCCCAGCAAAAGTGTCACCCTTTTACATTCCACTAGCTGTAAGGCCTGCATCAGGATCCTGGCTGTATTCGCCCCGGTATTCGCTTTGTTTTGAATCGGTTCCAAACCCAATAATTGAATGTTATTGATCAGTTCCAATAAACTCGTATTCTATGAACTATTTAAGTGAACGATGACGTCATCATTGAACCAATCAACGATCGTATAGTTTTCGGAAGGAAATATCCCGAAAAACAATGAGTAAAGAAAAAGGAATATTTGCGAAAAGGCTTTGATTCACTGAACTTTGAGCGGTCCATAGAGTGGCGGACTCACACAAATTGATAAATATCACAGCCTTGATAAAGTCTACATCAGTGTCGACACATCCCGTGAACTCAGTTTAAATGGCAAACCTTCATGAGTATGGAACGTAGAAGGAGAAAGGCTAAAGGGTCGAGGAATGAGACGCCATAGAACTGTCATCTACCTGTCACGATGCTCTATGTGACTCCTTGAGAGCTTTTTAAGCCAAAGCCGAAATGAAGCTCCAAGATTGATAAGAGCTACATGCAGCGATCAAACACATAATTTGCATATTTGTATCTACAATACTAGAACTTTGAGAAGCGGAGATGTCGCGGGGAGAACTGCATCTGCGTTGCGATGCGTTGCACGGACTGACAGTCCTACCCATAATACAGTACCGCAGTAAGATTAAATTCATTTTAACTGAATTTGCAGTGAGCATGTGCGATGCGTTGCGTTTTATCAGAAAGTTTATCCATATATCGGAGCTTATCGGTAACGTACGCACAGTGAAGGGAGGTATGAATGGACCTGTAGCCACCAATCTCTTCGAATGGATTGGTAACCTTGGTCGGTACTTGAAGGCCACTGACGGCCATATTGGTAATGCCCAAAATAGCCCAAGGAGGAGGTTAAGAGCCGGTTTGAAAGAACCTGAGTTGCCCCCGTGAGAGAGTTTCCTACCTATCATAGCAACATGTTACGTAAATAACCCTGACCTTATAGACGATGCCATTTTGGTACAGTGCTGATACAAATGACATACAGCTCTCAATGGAGAACGCAATGGCCAGATGGGTGGTAGGTCACCCAGTCACCGGACACTGTAACCCGTCAATTTACACAAAATGTGTTTCCTATTGACATGTGGGATATGAGCGACAACCCTAAAATCGCATACGATGTTGTAAGGCGATAATGAGATAGACTTCATGAAAATGGTTGACTGGTACGGACCAAATGTTCATAATTCAAAGTGATTGTGACGATGAGTGTAGAGATAGTTAGGAGAGTAAATAAGGCTATAGACATGTAGGAGAATAAATCAAGTACACCATTGCTGAAGACTTTCATTCCAAGTTGGATGGGAGACAGACATCATATTGACTACATCCGCAGTAGCCAAATTGGAACACCAGTATTAAAGTCTTCACAAGGGTAGGAGTGAAAGCGATCATAGAATGGTCAAAGCTAAAAAAGGGGTGTAAGTGGGGTAAGTGGACACTTAAGCCTAAATTAGTTCGAAACAAAGTCATGGTAGATTTTTCTGAAAACCTTTACGTTTACTATCATCTGTGGGTCATTAGGAATTTGTTTAACTACTTTGTACCACATTCACATTAATTAGAAAACGTGCGAAGTAAAACTGCCCATCAGTTACCCAATTTCTATTCCACATTGGGGTAAGTGGGACACGTACTTTGGGTAATTAGGCAATTAGGGAGTAAGGATATCACGAAACGAACTATATTGCACTGCTGTTTAATATTGAAAGTGTTTTCATGAATACTTTATATGACATAACAATAACACAATAATGATATTAATATTTTTGCGCTCGTCATTTTCACGTACTTCGAATAACATGCCAAAAACTTCACATTCTATAATCGTTTAATGTACAGACTTTCCTATTTTATCATTTTTTGGTCTTAATTCATAGTTTCAGAATATGTTAGTTTCATCTGAATTTGTTTTTTAATGTTATTATGTATTTATAATTTATATTTGTTCTCAAAAATAATCCCAAAACTAAAAATAAGTACCAGCTAATAGCCGGGTCCCACTTACTCTAAGTGAATTTCATGTGGGTAGTGGGACAGCAGCGTAATTAATTAGCTCCATTTGCATATTTAAAATTGAGCTAATTTGTTATAATTTCTTTGCAACTTGCTTGATAAAAAACATTAATTTTATCATCGATAAATGTATAAGCTTAAACTTCTCTCTACTTTCAGTAACAATATTTGCATTTTTAGCAATTAGCACCCGTAATTAAGATAATCTCTCAGATTTTGTCACTAAATTGCGGTCAGTGTTTGACCTTTGACCTTTTTAAGCACTTTCAAGATCGGATAAATCCATTTTGAGTTTGACTGTAAAGGCAGACATTTTTACGTATATTTTTGTTGACACACCATGTCATGTTGCCAATTTTTTCTTGATTGAGGGAATTATGTAGTTTTTGTCCCACTTACCCCAGTGTCCCACTTACCCCATTTTACCTACACTTGGAACAACAATAGCTGGACTGAAATGAGGAGGAGTAAAGGGGCACAGGCACATTTCCATCAAAATACAAAATTTCTTAAAAAATGGATGGATTGGGACTTGCATAAAACTGTTTTATACCAAGGAATATTGTAATAGCCACCTAAAAGAGCCTTAGTTTTGCAGGCAAGGTCAGTTGGTAATTTCCAGTCATTAATTCCCTTCATTTTCAAAAGCAGTAGCGTAACAGGCGGGGGGGGGGGGGGGGGTTTGCAGGTACAGGTTGCCCTCCCCCCCCCCCCCCCGAGAGCTTTGACCGGGAAGAAAATGTTCAAAATCATGCTAAATCAGTCTTTTTTTTGCCTGCTCACTAGGAAATTTTCACCTCCTACCAGGTAAATCTGCCTTAAAACCACTTCCAATCGGAAAAATGCCTCAAAAGCGAGAATTTGCCTACTCTGACAAGTAACTCCTGTTGCGCCCGGTCAAGAGATCTTTGTTTTAATAACTAAATTTATATACCCCCACTGAATCGACAACCTTTAGGCAATAAGGACATAAATAAGAATGTCATAAACAAGTTTGATGGGTTTTCAAGCACTTTTACATAACTCTGATGATGTATTTGTTGCGTTGCAGTCGTGCTAAGCTACTTATAAAACCATGCACTCTGGAATGGTTTCATGACAAAATTATTTGATTAACACACGCAAGAAACTGTTTTAGGCTTATTCATTTTTCAGGTGAGGATTAACACATGTAAAAGCAATACAAACAAGGCAAAAAAAATCATTTTTGATCAATTAAGGCGAGAAAAGACAAGTATTAGAGTTTGAAATCGCTTGGACAGTTAAGTTTGGAGATGGAAAGCTATGGAAGAAACAGGAGTGGACAACATGTCAACGTATTTCTGATACACTGCTAGAAGTGGTCGCAGAAACTGTTCCCTATGTCAAAAGGATTAAAGGATAAAAGGAATTCCAACAGACGGTAAAGTGATTGAAACACTGGACAGAGACTGAGGAAAGAACTTCGAAAATACAGAATAAACCTACTTCTCAAAAGATTGAATATGCTGAGGCTGTGAACAAGGTCGGAGAAAGCAGATACAAGAGCAAGAAGATGAAAAGCTAATCTCCAAAGGGAAGAGGAATCAACAAGCTCAATAGGAAGAAACCGTGGCATGCGCAGGATCTTTTCAGCTCCCACCATTAAAGGATTGAATGTTTGCTCGTAAACTTTAGATATAAGGTATTGGGTAAGGTCAAATCTTCAATCAAGACAAAACTATATATGCCAGGGCCATCCTCCTTTAATTGTCCATAAAAATCGATTAAGATGACTCAATAAACCAAGCCATTTTAAGAGCGCCCCCAATTTTCAAATTTGAGATTTTTGCACATTACAGTTGTGTTGGTAGGCCTAATTAGTAAACTATGCCTGCGAGTGGTAGGGGGCATGCCTGCGAGTGGTAATGCTGAAAATGCATATTTGTCACAAAAGAAGCGATTTTGTCATAAAATCGGTACCCCTGATGGCGGAGCTGGAAAGCTAACGTTATTCGTACCATGAGGAAATAGTCTCACTTTCACGAAAATGACCTCGAACTTGACTTTCTTAAAACGCGGAAAACTAATGAATGAGCGTATACACGTAGCTGTCATTTTCGTGAACGTGATACATTTCATCAGGACGAACAAACGGTAGCGTTTTCCATCTCCGTCACTCTCCAAATGTGCTTATAGTGGTGACCTAAATTTACCCGATATGAATTGGTTTGACTGGACCGTGAAAACAAATTCAAACACCAAAAGTGTCATGTGAAATTTCTAGATTTCCTCCTGGAAAATTCTCTATCGCAATTGGTCACTAAAATTACTAGACCAATATCCAACGTATATTAGACCTTTTAATTGCAACAAATCCCAATATTGTTCAAAATGTGGAGGTCCTACCTGGCATCTCGGACCACTCAATTGTTGGTTTGTATTTATGATGAATGAACACCCAACATTCCAGGTAACAACCCATCCAAGGAAGTCTACAAATTTGATAAAGCAATGAGCAATTGAATGTGCAAGCTTTGTGGGGGATTTTCTATCATCAAACCCTGATTTTATCCGAGGGCGGGGTTGTGTGTGTGTGTGTGTGGGGGGGGGGGGGGGGGGTTTGTTTGGGGCCAATGGTTAAGTCCAGGGAGTTTTGAAAATGACCCCTAAAGGCTAACAACACCGATTTTCAGTGAAAAAGTATACCCCTACGGGAGTCTAACGGAGCAGGTTTTGTTAAATCTATACTGTGTTCAGGGTTTTTTTTTATAAGAGGACCAATTCGAGTAAAATTTACCCCTGCGGACCTGTCTCAGACGTGGACCTGAAATACCTTAAAATAGCCAAAATACCAAAATTACACTTTTGCTATATGCAAGAAAAAAATTACACACTAGGGGTTTATTTTGATGATATGTTAGGTTACATTTTCCTATTTTATTATTGAATCAGATCAAATCACAACGAATTTGATACCCCCTAGAACTTCATTATTGTGAATCTTATACCCATAGAGGTTGCCCACCATTTCCACATTTTTCAGCGATGTCGCTTTTTTTGGAAACGAGCATTGGTCCCCGACAAAAAATTAAGAACCTCACCCCCCCCCCAGGAATTTTATTCCAAAATTCTTAATATTTTTTTAAATAGAACGTGAATGCCCCCAACCACATCTCTTAAAGCCTGTAAAAAAGAGATACGAGGTCATTCCAGCAATTTTTTGTAAACAACAATTTCTATGGGGCGGGGGGGGGGGGGGGGGGGGGTACCACCCCTATTCTAGATTTCCCTTTTAACATCCGATTACTATAAATTTGTACCACAAGAAAGCTTTGCGTTTTCTCTTTCCATTGGTATCAAAATAAGTACCCGACATTCCAACAACTCGAGTCATAGTTAAGGAAAGAGTGAAAAGACATGATATAGGGTGGAAAGTGATATTTTTCAATTTTACTCATAAACACCCACTAACGCGCTGGTAAAAAAAAAAACCCAGTAATTTTCCCATCAGAAGCCCAAACCGCCTGGAACTTAGATACTCCTAAACTTTTTTCATGTTTGGTGATAATTACGTCACTTTGAAGTAGGCCTAATCAATTGGTACTCAGTTTGCTTTCAATGAAAAGAGTAGAATGATGGCTATCCATTGGTGGGAACCAAATTTAAGTTTCTGTGGTATTCCCGCGCCATACTAGGCGTGTTGATACTTCTCCCAACCCAAAGGGGTACCCCTCCCCATCCATCACTTTGGGAGTACCAAGTTCAATTGCGGGGTAGAGGGGGAGAAAATGGTTAAGCGGTAATAGGATATTGAAGGAGATATTTTTCATAATAATCTATATATATCTGTGAATACTAACTAGTAGTCAAAGCTCTTACTCAGTTACCATGGTTACGCAGATTGCATTAGTGCTGTGAGCTCTGAAAAAAACACCTGAAATAGCATTATTAAGACTTTTAATACATTTGAATCTTATTTTGTTTCGAAACATACCCCCCATACTCGAACATCAAACCCAATATTGACAAACCTGGACATACGCGCGATAATCGCCTAATTTTGTCCCTTTTCCGTAGTTCCCTATTCCGTTGTACGTGCCACGGATCGGGTTCGGGGTAGATGCAAAAGGGCCGCAGTGCAACTTCCGGTCCTTCACGTTCGAGCGGCGACAGCTATCCAGTGTGTAGAGATTCTGCGTTATAACGAGAAAGTCTAATCTTTGCCTGGTCCCCAAAACTAAATTCTTGTAAAAAAGTGTAGGTCTGTCAAACCGGACCGAAATAATTACAGTGCCGTGGGATGTCAACCTGGTGCCAGCCAGTGGCAGCTCACAACAAATCGTTGGCAACCCAAGCACGTACACATGGTACACGTACCTGCACGCTGAGGCTACGTATTTCTTGCAGGATTCATTGCATTTTGGACTTCTCGATCACGGAGACGAGAAGTATCTACAACAGTTTGTTAAATGAAAACATCTAAAAATCGTTCAGCTACCAGTAAGCATAGGCTGTACCAGAAATTCCAAAACAAAAGTATGGTAGGAACGATCAGGAAAAATACAAATTTATCAACAAAATTCAAAAATGACCATGGTGGTGAGAAAAGAATCTATAAGTTGTAGTAGTAGGAGAGGTTGTTAATTAACTGAGGACTTAGAAATACAAATTATAGTAAAAAAATGTCCTAAAAACACTTCTTTTTAAGGGGATAGCAGCCGATAAGGCGAGGGACAATCGAAACAATGTGGAATGCATGTTTTTAACTTATAAATCAGGGATAAAGTGTGTACAATTCCATTATAACTGCTTTATGAGAAACAAACCACAAATAGTTAAAAAACAAATGAAAAATTTGAAAGAAATTTGTCATACCGTCTCCTGCAAATAGAAATACAGCGACGGAGTCTCAAAATCTGCACTAAACAGTGATTGTGGTTTACACAAAGTACAGAATGAACAAAGATTCAACCCACATGTTTGTGTTTGAGGTCAAAACTGTATCGATTATGGTGCACCAATATCACGCTGAAAATCGTGATATCACTGAGAAAGCTTTTTTTTTGATCACAAGTCGGAATTTGAATACGCACGTATCGTATAGAAAAATTACAGAATCAGATAAAAGTACAACCTTGTCTTTACTACACGATTCAAGCCAACCACTTGAGGGTTATGTTCGCATATCCATGCAGTAAACAAAAATATAACAATTTGAATTTTTCTGATTTTTTCGATGTTTCGGATAGCAAATCGCTTGCTAAGCCCTTTAAGCACAGGATGAGCTTCAAAAACTTGTGCCACTAGCTGGCACTGCACTAAAATATTGTATTGGGCTCACTGGACTGAAGCTGGGCTGTTTGTGTTTGCCAAGATAATCAATAATTTGGCGTGCAAGAGTGAACAGGGAAACACAATGGACAAGGATTTGTCCACACAATGGTGGGCCTTTCTTTGGCTAGGTCAGTGAACAGAGCAAATAATCAAATGAGCACCCAATTGGGTGTTTAGTGGAATGTATGGATTCAATCAGAAATTATTGAACCTAGCAGCAAAAACCACAAAAAAACTACTCAAGATGAAAATAGAGCCTGAAGTCGCCACCAAAGGCAGGGACAGGGTGTCTCCTTGTTCCTAACAAGCCTCGGCATGATCATGTCTGACATGCATGTGAAATGGATGATGACGATAACTACATCCGAGTCATTATGCACTTGTAAATTTCACATCCGAGCCTGGGGCCCGGGGACTAGCGGGGCCTTAGCCGGGAATGTACATTTTGCTGTCGGGACACCCCCGCCTTTGTCACCGCTAAAGTAGCACGAAGTCCCGGGTAGCCGGGCTTACATTTTTTGTACATCTCAGCTATGTCCCGGACCCTACTAGCCGGGCTTCCGTGTGACAATCCCCATATATTTGCTTCGTGCCCCCAAGGGGGCGAGGGGGGACGGCTTCAAAACTCGAGGTTACAATTCGGTCGAGTCCCGGGGCTGGGTCCCGGTAGGCGACAACAGGTCGAGCTATATAAAATCATACTAACATTTTAGATCGCCAGGAAGTGTCAAAACCGAGCCCGAAATTTCCCCACATCGGAAGTTATGTTGAGAAGAAAACAAACCTAGTTTAGTTGGTTGTTAAAAATCCACATTATCCACAAGCAATACGACCCACTAAACATAAAGCAGAGTAATGTCTAAAACCCTGCACCATATCTGCCAACGGAAACTCAGACCAAACAAAACAAGATCATAACGGTGATGTTTTTTTTTTTTATCGCGTGTCGTATTGTCGGCCTACTCTGTGATTTGCTAACAGAAACTTGAATATATGCCATGCCGTACTCTGTCAGGGGGTATCAATATTATGCGACCCTGGCCAGGGGGAGGCACTCAAGCATCGTTGTTGGAATGCATGAGGATGGCAATTTATGCCGAAGATAACAAAGAGAAAAACGTGCATAAACACAGATATTTTGTAGTCGGCAATCACCATTTTTGGCTCCAGTGATGGAAATCGTTTTATTTTTTTTCCCCCCGTTTTTTGGGGAGGAAGGTTTGCATTTTCTGACAAAATTCTGAAACACAACAATAACTTATAGGCATAACCAACAACAAGTATTCATGCTTATTCCTAAATTGAGTTGAATATTTTCCATGTCAGTTTCGTGTGAGAAACGAAGATTTTGTGCAGTTCCCATAGTTACTTGGGCAGGGCCCCCTAAAATATTGCTCTCAGGGCCCCCCCTCAGACATCTCTAGTCGCACTAAAGTGCAAACATTGCGCGGACGAAAGTGACGCTAAAGGGCCCACATGTAAGCTGCTGACAGGCCCTTTCTTCTTTCCGCCACTGTTTGAAAGCGGTTGTTATTTACAAAGTGTAACACGAAAGGTTTGGTGAGGTTTTTCGGATTATTTGTTTGCCGAAAATGGTTATTTGTACTAGTGAGTTTCTCAATTAAAATAATAATTAAATCTTCAGGCTGCGTATAGGTTGTGATTTTTTTTTAAAGGCGAAATATATGATATAATCTGGACAAGTGATTTCTAGGCCTGGAAAAAAGGAAGTTATTATTTTATTCAACGTTGTTATCGAGTACCAAAGTATGAGAAAAACGGTAGTGTGGGATATTTTTTTCAAATTAAAAGAAAAGTAGTAAATATTTGATTTGAAACCATTGTGTTTCGCTTGAACAAAAAAGTTAACCATTACAAGATTGTTATTGCCCAAGCCAACCAAAAACGCGTGTTCCAAATTAAAAAAAGGAAAATTTTGTGCAATTAAAGAGATTGTTATACTTTTTAGATTTATTGAGCAATCTTCAATTTCCCCCCGTTCTCTAAATGTAGACCCCAGGGCCGGGGACCTCAGATCGGAGCGCAGCGGAACGTGAGCGGACATTACGCAGGAGCCGGGACAGGCTTGTTTTTGTTACTCTTGCTGAACGGCGCGGCGGTTCAAAAACTTGCAATGATCCGATAAAATGGAAAATTGGAATGGGAAAACATGTTAAAACAAGTTCGGAAAACGCGATTACATTTAATTTTGATTTATATCAGTAACTGCGGCAGTTCGAGAACGTTATTTTGAGCTAACAGAATGTATGTCATGAGCATTTATTGTTTCCATAGCGATTTTCAATATTTTCATCATAAAATTGCCAGCTTTATGCAATGAATGACAATATGTCCTGGCATTTAGCCAGAATATCACATAGCTTCACTACCTACGGTTGATATTATGAATAAATGAATCAACAATCTTCTAGTAATTTCGGTGTATTCAATTTCAGGTGACTTTTAGGTCGTAGTTAGACCAAAGTTTTAAATCCGGTTTTGTACCGTGAACGAGGGTGGGGATTCACTCACATCAGCAATACTGCGTCTGTGTGAGATTTATTGAGCAAAAGATAATTGACCGGATGCCATTCCTGACGTCCAATCCACAGTTATCGGCGGGGGCCTAGCCTTTGGTGTGTGGAACTTGCCCCAAATGCAGCAGAATTGATGGATGCCGCCATTAGCTCTCCTGAGGTGACGCCCTTGTAGGTAGATCTTCGTTTTCAGTCGACCAGGGAAACAAGCTACCCTCCTCATCAGACGCCTTCCTACAAATCCAATGGGGGAGTCGGTTTAGCAGCCGACGGACTCGGCCATCGCGACAGGGTTAGTTAGTCCTGGTTACCGGATACCAGTAGCAGGTATCAAAGAAAACCTGACCGAAATATTAATTTCTGTTTAAACATTTCTGTGATTTGTTTATGTTTTCTGGCGATTTACGTTGAAATACGATCCCGGATTAGTTGCTATCTCGAAAGCGGTGCGAAGACGTGCGTGTGTGCTACTTGTATAGTATAGCTTGCCTTCACGACAGGAGAGATCGGACTCACTATAGCGTGGTTTTATATGGTTGTGACACATGAGTTTTATGTCCCGGCGGAGCCGGGAAAATTTTTTGCCCTCCGGCTTAAGTCCAAGCTATCATCAATGATTGTCCGGCAGGGCTGGGGACAAGCTAACGTACATTCCCGGCCAAGTCCCAGGCTAACATCCCGGAGGTGAGTCTGGGCAATACTTTTTGTACATGCCGGCTATGTCCGGGCATAACCCGTATGTGCCGGGACCCCAGGGCGGGGGATGAAATTAAAGGGCTACTCCTTCTCTGAGTCAAGAATACGCCCCATTCCCGCCAGACAGAACCAGACAGGCGTAAGGAAAGAAATAGTGTGCGCGTACAAGCAGGAACTTTCTTGGCACGTATGTAGACGCCTATTTCAGAAAAGGATTGTGACTGCGACTTTAGTCCTCGTTCACGTAGCGTTGCCGTCCATCGTGTCAGTTTACCGTAGCCGGAGCGGAAATCTGGGGAGTGCAACAAAATCTGCTTGGCACCGGCATGGCAACAACGTGCATAATTCGATACGCGCTGCACGCATAGGGTCATACGATGTGCAGTGAACGTAAAGAAGCAATTTGCGCAGTTGGTTTTCACCGCGATTCGGGGGATTCCCTGGGACTTCCGCTTGTTTCACCACGATGTGATGTCAGCCCGTTCCCGGCTATTACCTCATTTGTAGAGAAGCTAACGGGGGCTAGTGTAGCGCAGACACCAATGCCAAGCAACCTCAGGCTAACCTAGATTCAGTTCCAGTGGCTAATTTTGAGAATGAAGATGAGAAAGAAGGAGATGGCTCGAATTTACAATCCGATTACCCAGGATACTCTCATTCACCAGCTCATTGTTTGGGTACCTTAAAGGGCCGCTCGAGTAAAACCTTTGAAGTAATCTGTAATCCGAATCAAGCTGGCCAGGCGGGAAAGTTTCACAACAGGCAGTAATTGACACACTGCTACTAGAACAGATTAATTTTCAGATAAAAGTTCTCTGAATGGTAAGAACTCCCACGTTGGTTTGACGAGATTATTAATTGTATTCATTGCAAAATAATTGAGGAAAAAGCGATATTTACACGGGAAAGAAAACAGCAAAATTAGCCCTTTTTTTTTAAAAAAAAAACTAACCTTGATTTACTGTTTTGAGGTCAATCAAAGGACGTTATTTAGCCTAGATGGAACGAGTCCCTATGACCCCCTCTGTAAATTGTACAGGAAAACAATCTTTTTATTTTGGCCTTACACTAATGAATACCCTAACCCTATAAGGCCAAAAATAAAAAAAATAAAAAGAATTTGTACATACAGAACTTTGAAGAGGGTACATATGGAACTCTTGCGTAGCCGATAATTTAAACAAGCCGGTTAGTTCTGTGAAAATATGATTGACTGAATGATAAAAATAAATGCATTTTTGAATACCACTACCATCTACCTGTTTGTGTCGAAAGTGTCAAAAGTGCCAAAATGCTTTGAAAATTGGGGTCAAAGTTGTCTGTAACTGTAAGTGATGCAGAAGAGTACGTTTCGGTGTAGGTGCTCACGACCATGGTGTATAGACTGTGCAAATGCCAGTTGTATGTAATTTCCCCAGCAAGAAGTGCAAGTCTTTGTCGAATCAATCGATTTAGGCAATTAAGCTGGATAGGCGGATGGGAAAGTTTATTTTTGGAAGTAAACAGTGAATCATCTCCGTTTTTCTCATCTTCTCTGATTTTAGTAATAGGGACTGGATCACGCCAAAGACAAGCTATGTCATCTCAATGATTAGTCGACAGGGTTGATTTGCTGCCTCATACACAAGAGAAACAGATCACCGTCACGCATAATCACGCGCCATAGACTTCTGTGGAGGAATTGACTCGGAAGAAAAAATCTTTAATTATAATGTTGGGATTTTTGATTTCATCCTTAATGTATTTTCCTCATTAGACAGAATCAATTGAAAACAAATCAAGATCTAATGCATTTAAAGGCACAAAAACTGCCATGCGAAACATCAAACATAGATTTGCAACCTTTGGGAAGCATGAGACAAATTTCACACTGGGGAGAGAAAATACTTAATTTTTGGAATCAAAACCACAAATTAAGTTTTAAGGTACATAGCAAGGCAAAAAACATGTCATATCAATGCGGAAATAGTAGGTTTTCATAAAACAACTGTACTCCTAAAAATTTAGCATTTCTTCCACCAAATTCACTAGCTGTTACAGAAACGTCATGAATAGTCTATAGGCTAACCAGAACTTGAGTTTGTCTATCACAGATTACAAAAGACATAATGTTTCAGTATGTTTTTCTGTACAAACACAGCTTGCTAGTCGCCATGGCAATGGCAATAAGTCTAATTGGTGTGCCACTCTGCACGCCAATACAAAACAACATGATTGACCTCCATTCAATAGTTATCCCAATATGTTGGGGTGAGAAGAAAATGCTCCTTGACTCCTCCTTGTTCTCAGTCACTTAATAATGAGGAACTTCTTGAAACTGTTGGCCAATTTCCAATTTATAGAATTTTCATGATATTGAGCCTTGGCAAAAACTGTTTCTATAGGATGCATTAGTATGTGGTATCATGTTCTATGTGATTCTATACTTTTTTGCAGAATTGTTCGAGTTATTTACCGTGCGCTGAGCGTGACGTGCGTAACACGAGAAGTGAATGACGATGGGTTGTTGAGCATGTGGAGTAGGTTGGCCTCCATTGGTTAATCGCGCATGAAGCTACCCATAGTCTCTGCCCCCTTTTATGCAGTATCTGCGGCGGCCGTGTTGCCGACACTCTGAACAATTTCTGGCAGCAACTGTAGGTAAGTTGACTCATTATTTATGTTTTAGAAGAATGAGGGATGCAAACAATGGCATTTGGTGTCCACACTGCTAATGGAGTGATGTGTGCAGTGGTTTCAATACACCTTCCTCTCTGTTATAGTGGGCCTCCATAACTCAGTATTGGATGTGTACCAGTTAGCAGTTCATTCCAGTAAACTGAAAACATAATATCTGATTCTTGAAACACTGACTGTCACTTACTTACAGCAAGATTCGTATGCTTCTTCAACAGTGGTGCGGAACTTTTGTTTGGTCCTTTATCATTTTCCCTTTGATTTATCATTTTCCTAAGGCCCGCCCGTAATTATAATGCAAGCTAGATGCTAACAGCCCACCGCCATGTGGCCAATCTGCGACAGCGAGCAAAAAACAAAATACGGTAGACCTATGAAATTTAGGCCTCAGAAGGAGGACTTGGCCTGCTGCTTTTGTCATTAAATAGCAAGATCACGGGACGGTCATTATCTCAAACCGGTCATACCTGAAATAAGATGTTAAAGATGAATTTCTACATTGATTCTTGCATTGGACTCTTATTATGCGTTTGCGGGCCAATTTAAAAAATTCATTAAGAAGTGTTGACGTCACAGCATGGTGTGATGTATTATTTTTGGGGGGGGTTAATAAACACCTGGAAAAGGATCGCATTTTTCGCCATCGGACGTCGTTTTGGGAATAAGGGTTAAATTTGCACTGTTTTGGCATTAATGGTGTGTGTTGGAACAACGCTCATTTCCCGTTTGGCTCGAGTAATAGGGTTAGGGACCTAATTTAACATTCCCGAAATTTGTATGTTTGACCAGGAGCGTTCTGGAATATCCGCCTCAAAATGATTTTTATATTTCCTACACCAAGTCCCAAACATTGTGACTTTGAATATGGTTCGTCCCTTTACGGTGTGGACTTATATAAAAGATAAAGACACTATCAGTGATTCATCAGGCTGAGTCAAAATATTTGATTGGCTTAAAAGTGAAGGATATGTTTGTAGAATCCTCATATGTTACTGTTTACTACTTAAGAATGAAGAAGGAAGAAAGGCAGGGTTCAAAGATCTTCAATTCTTATTTAAAGTACGTGTTATAGGAAGTGTCCGTAAGGACAGTAATGGCAAAAAAATATTTTGTCCCTTATTAGCTTGCTTCTGGTCTTACCACTTGCAGGGATATGTTAGGATACATGTGCTTGCTACAAACATTCAAAAATCTCATTTGTGATCTGATTTTGGATTTTCTGATTTAGCAAATCACTGATGGGGGATGACCTTAATTTGCAGTCTCGAATAGTGGCGGGGGGGGGGAGTGACCTGCCAACCTAAAACCGCAACAGCGAAGACTGCAAATTAAAGGCCACCATCAGTTGATTTGCTAAATCAGAAATCAAATAAAATTCAAAAATGAGCATGGCTTGAATGTTTGTAGCAAGCACATTGTACCCTAACATATCCGCAAATGATGAGACCAGAAGCATCTAATAAGACCAAAATATTGTTTGCATTTACGGGTCCTTCCGGACACTTACTATAAACGTAAGTAAATGAAGAATGAAGATCTTGAACAACTGCCGTTTCTTCCTTTCTGTCAATCTAAGTAGTAAAACTACAACATATGAGGATTCTACAAAACATATCCTTCAATTTTAAGCCAATTTCAAATATTTTGACTAGCAGGGATTGAATCACAGGATAGTGTTTCTTTAATCTGTATATAAGTCACACCGTAAAGGGGACGACATAGTCAAAGTCAACAAGGTGTGTGGAACTTTGGTAAGGTATAAAAAATCATTAGGAGGCGGTCGGATATTCTAGAAAAAAAAAAAACCTCTGGGTCAAAATAAAAAAATTCGGGCAAGTAAATAGTCCATAAACATATTACTCGAGGCCAAAATGGCAAGGAGCGTTGTTCACCAAAACAACCTTAATGCAAAACCGTGCAAAATTTAAACCCTTATCCCAAAACGACGTCCGATGGCGAAAATGCGCGCCTTTTCCATGTGTTGTTATTAACCCCGCCAAAAAAATAATACAGCAAAACAATGCTTTGGGACGTCACCCACTTCTTAAACTTTTTAAAAATTGGCCCGCAAAACGCAATATAAGAGGTCCAATGCAAGGAATTCAAATGTAGAAATCATAATTTAACCATCAGCTCATGTATGACGGGGATTTTGAATAATGACCGTTCCGTGATCTTGCTATTTGATGACAAAAAGCAGCAGGCCAATTCCTACTTATAAGGCCTAATTCACGGTCGACTCGATTGTTTTGCTAGCTGTCGAGATTGGACACTGGCGGTGGGTTTAGAGCATCTAGCTTTGGCATAGCATAAGTACGGGGCCGGCCTAGGAACATGATAAAATCAAAGTGAAATGATAAAGGACCAAACAAAAGCCGCCACCACTGTGAAATTGAAGCAAAAGACGAATCGGCTGTATTAAGTGTCAGTCAGTGTTCAAAGAATCAAGATATTATGTTTCAAGTTACGGGAATGAAACTGATAAACTGGTTACAAAAGATCCAATTCTGAGTTAGTGGGAGGGCCCCACTAACACAGATGAAGGTGTATTGGAAACCACTTGTACACAATCTCCCCATAGCAGTGCGGGGAAACCAAAGCCAATGTGTACATGCCTCAGTCTTCCTAATACAATAAATATGAGTCCCAACTAATACAGTTGTGCCAGAAAGTTTCAGAGGTCAGCAACACGCGCGCCGCAATATCGGCATAAAAGGGGAGAGACTATGGGTTAGTTCATCGCGAGATTAACCAATTTGGGAGGCCAACTACTCACATGACTCAAACAAGCCAATCGGCATTCACTTGTGTTGAAGAACGTTTCACCGCTCAGCGCACGGGTTAAATAACTCTGAACAATTCTGGCAAAAAAGCTTAGTCACAAATTAGACATGATACCCACATACTAAATGAATCCTTAGAACATTTTTACAAGGCTTCAAATCATGAAAATCAAAGAGAAATTGGAAATTGTGAAAAACAGTTTCAGAAGTTCCTGCATTATTATTGACATGAGAACAAAGGAAGATGTCAAGGAGCATTTTCTCACCCCAATCAATATGGCGAGAACTATGAATGGGAGGTCATCATGTTTTTATGTCATTGGCGTGCAACTGCACACACAATTTACTTATTCATTGCAATGGCATGAACATAGCAAAGCTGGGTTTTGTAAACAGAAAAAACATACTGAACGTTAGTTGTCTTTGTGATCTGTGGAAATAGCCAAAACTCAAGTTCTGGTTGAGCTAAGACTATTATCCGGTTCTGTAACGCGATGGGAATTTTGGTGAGGAAATGCTAAAATTTTAGGGAGTACATGGTATTACTAAAACCTTACTATTCCGCAGTGATTGACAGTTGTTTCTCTGCTAATGGTTACTTTAACAAAAACTGTAAATTTGTGTTTTGATTCCAAATGAAGTATTACGTATTTTCTTCCCCAGTGTGAAATTGCTTCATTGCTTCCCAAGGTGCCGAATTCTGATGTTGATGTTTCGCTGGCATTTTTGTGCCTTTAAATGCATTAGTTCTGAGTTTTTGTTTCAATTGATGCGTTTCCTAATGGAGTACAAATAGATTAAGATGAAATCCAAAATCCCAAAACTGATACTTAAGATTTTTTCGTCCGAGTCAATTCCTCCAAGAAGTTATGGGCGTGATGATGGTGACGTGATCTTTTCTTTTGTGTATGAGGCAGCAAATCAACCCTGTCGACTAAATCACGGAGATGAACATAGTATTCTTTTGGCGTGATCACAGTCCCTATTACTAAAATCAGAGACGATGAGAAAGAAGGAGATGATTCAACTGTTACTCAAAAGATAAACGTTCATCCAGCCCATCCATCTTAATAGCATTAAATCCGATTGATTCGACCAAGGGAATTGCATTCTTGTGGGGAACAGTATACAATCTGGCATGTGCACAAGTCTATACACCGTGATCGTGGAGCAGAGGAGTCCAGGAAAACGTACTCTTCTGCATTCACTACAGAAACTTTGACCCCAAATTTTTCAAAGCATTTTGGCCTTTGGACACTTTCTGACACAAACAGGTATGGTTGAGTTGTATTCAAATGCATTTATTGTTATCATTTCATCATTTTTTTTTTTTTTTTTTTTTTTCATATGTCACAGGAACTAACCGGATCCGGATATGTTTAAATTATCGGCTAGCAAGGAGTTCCATAGTCACCTTCTGTCACGTTCTTAGGTGACAAATTCTTTTTTTTATTTTGGGCCTTAGGGTTAGGTATTCATTAGTGTAGGGCCAAAAATATAAAAGAATTTGTTTCCTGTAAATTTAAAGAGGGTTGGTTACCTATGGAACTCTTCCATCTAGGCTAAAATAAAGTCTTTATTGACCTCAAAAACATTAAATCAAGGTTAGGTTTTTTTAGTTTCCAAAAAAGGGCTAATTTTGCCTGTTTTTTTCGTTAAATGTCGCTGTTTTCCCAATGATTTTGCCAATGAATTAAATTAAATAATCATCGTAGAACCAACGTGGAGTCCATTACAGCCAGAGAACTTTTAGTGAAAAGTAATCTGGTTTAGTAGCAGTGTGTCAAATTACTCCTGTTGTGAAAACTTTCCCGAATGGCCAAGCTTGAGTCGGATTAACAGATTACTTTCAAAGGTTTAATCGAGCGGCCCTTGAAGTTTCTCAACTAATGAGATGGTGAATGAGGGTAATCTTGGGTAATCGGATTTCAAAATCTAGCCATCTCCTTCTTGCTCATCTTCTCTGCCTTAAAATCTAGGCCATGGAAACTTGAATCTAGGTTAGCCTGTGCGTTGCTATGGCATTTTCTGCGCTACAATAGCCCCCGTTATCTTCTCTAAAACAGTAGGATAGCCGGGCACGGCTGACATAACATCGTGGTGAAAACAAAGCGGAAAAGCCCCGGGAAGTCCCGAGCACGGTTGTAAAACAACTGCGCAAAGTGCTTTTGAATGTTCATGCACATAGTATGGACACTATGCGTGCAGCGCGTATCGAATTATGCACGTTGTTGCCATGCCGGTGCCAAGCAGATTTTGTTGCACTCCCGGATGATACGCTCCCGGATATAGGTACTGACAAGAGGACGCTTGGAACGTACGTGAACGAGGACTAAAGTCGCAGTCACAATCCTTTTCTGAAATAGGCGTACCTACATAAGCGCGCACCAAAGTTATCCGGTGTAACGCGCAGACTAGGTATTTCCTTTACGCGTGTCATGGTCTGTCTGGCGGGAATGCTGGCGTAGACTTGATGCAGAGAACCGGATTATGCACTTCACTGTCAATCCCGGCTGGGGGGTACCGGGGACATAAGCGGGGTATATGCCGGGAACATAGCCGGCATATGAGGCTACCCATAGTCTCTGCCCTTTTATGACAGATTTATGCGGCGCGCGCGTGTACAAAAAAGAAATTAATATCACCTGAATCACAAAGAAAATTACTAGAAGATTGTATGATTCATTTTAATTCATTAAAATCACCGTAGGGAGTGAAAGTTATTTGATATGTCTCTAAATGCCAGGAATATGTCATTTCAATTGCATTAAAAAGCGGGCATTTTAATATGAAAATGAATGAAATATATGAATCGCGTATGGAAACAAATAAATGCTTCATGCAAATAAATTCTGTTTAGCTCAAAAGTACTTCTCGAACTGCCGCATGTTCGATTTAATCAAAATTAATGTTAATCGCGATTCCGAAACTATGTTTTTAACAGTGTTCTTCCATTCCAAATTTCCTTTATCGGGCATTCATTGCCAAGTTTTTGCACCGCCGCGCCGTTCAGCCAAGAGTGACAGCCTGTCCGGCTTGCGTAATGTCAGCTCAATTTACGGCAAGGCCCGAGCTGAGGTCCCCGGCCCTGGTGTCTAACATTTAGAGAACGGGAGGAAATTGAAGATTGCTCAATAACATCTAAAAAGTATAACAAAATCTATTTTAATTGCAAAAAATTCCTTTTTTTATATGGGAAAACAGGGTTTTGGCTTAGGCATAAGATCTTGGAATGGGTAACGTTTTCTGTTTCAAGCGACACACTGTTTTCAAATCAAATATTTACTAAAACGTGTCTTTTAATTGAAAATATACCCAAACTACGTTTTTTTCATTAAGTTGGTCCAGTAACAATTTTAATGAAAATAATAAAACTTCCTTTTTCCAGGCCACTAGAAATTATAAACTGTCCAGATTATACATTATATTCGCCTTAAAAAAAAAAATCACACAAGACTGCCTGAAGGAAGTTTAATATTTATTTTATGTTGAGGAAAACTCAATAGTACAAAATAACCAATTTGGCAAAAAAAGAAATAACGCAGATACTCAACAAACCTTCCGTGTAACATTTGTAAATAACAACCCATTTCAACCCAGTTGGCGGAAATAAAGGAAATGGGCCCTGTCAGCAGCTTAAGGTGGGCACTTAGAGTTCACTTTCGCCGGAAAATGCGTGCCTTTAGTGACGGACTAGAGGGTCTGAGGGGGGCCGCCCTGAGAGGCACATATTTAGGGGGGCCTGCCCAAGTAACTATACGGGAACTGCACAAAAAAAATCTGGTTCCACGAAACTGACATGGAAAATTCAACTTCAAATTTAGGAATAAGCATGCAGATGGTTGGCTTATTGCGATAAAGTGATTGTTGGTTCAGAATTTTGTCAGAAAAGTGCAAAAAGTCCTCCCAAAAAAAACGGGGGAAGTAATCAATCGATTTCACTGGAGCCCAAAATGGGGGATTGCCAGACTACAAAAAATACTGTGTTTTATTGCAAGTTTTTCGACCTTGCTTATCTGCCGGCATATATGAATCATCATGAGTTCCAATAAAGATGCTTGAGTGCCTTCCCCTGGCAGGGCGGTGCGCAAATATTTTGATACCCACTGACAGAGTACGGCAGGGATACATAATATTTCAAAGTTTATTTTGCCAATCCACAGCGTAGGCGACAATACGAACGCGACAATCACCATGATGATTTGTTGTTTGGCTGAAACGTTTCGTTGGCAGATATGGGCAGGGTTTTTAGGACTACTCTTGCTATGTTTAGTTGTCGGATTATTGCTGTGGATAATGTGGATTTTTTTAACAAACCAACCTAAACGAGGTTGTTCTCAAACACAACTTCCGATGTGGTGAAATTTCGGCTGGTGGTGCACTCCGGCGATCTAAAAATGTCGTTATATTTTATATAGCTAGACTGTTGGGCATAGACGGGACCAAGCCGGGGACCAGCCGGAATGTACCGAGTTTTAAAGCAGTCCCGCCAATTGGCCGAGGAATATATGGGGATGTCTACCGACGAAGCCGGTAGTAGGGCCAGGACATAGCGGAGGATGTACAAAAAATGTACGCCCGGCTACCCGGGATTTGGTGCTACTTTAGCGGGGACAAAGGCGGGGTGTTTTCTGTACACGACAGCAAAATGTACATTCCGGCTAAGTCCCGCTAGTACCGGGACCCCCAGGGCGGGATTGAAATTGACAGTGAATAATGACTGAGGATGTAGGGACAAGCGAATCTACATGCCCGTACGTCATTCAGAAGTTATAAAACTCCTGAGGCACTTGAAGTGTCTAACAAGTTACCACTTTACACTAGCAGCACGATAGTATACCTTTGCGTCACTGGCAAGGCTAGAAATCTTGTTTTTAAATTGTGTGAAACTTCTAATTTTTAAAAAATTACAATCATTCTTAATTTGTGATAACAGTAAATATCTGGGAGGATTTTGGAAATTACTTCGAGACAATAAAAAACAAATTGTTTAAAAGTTTTTTTTTTTTTTTTTTTTTTTTTAAAAAATCTTTAATTCTGGATTTTGGGAATTACTGTTGTATGAAAATAAAGATGTTTTGTTTAGTGAAAAATGAGACTGAGAGCTCGCAACGTTAATAGTAAGACCGGAGGCCTATAACTAGAGACAGAAACAAAGAATACAAAATAAGACAACTTTGAGAACTTCAAAACCAACCTTCGGAATCTATATGGTTGATTATTAGGCCTATATTATATCTTACACCTTTTTTACTCTCGAGTTTTTGGGCCTTTACCGTTAATTGTAATTATAATAGAGTAACGTCTTAGGAATTAGAATCGGTTTAAAACGACCATTTCGTGTCCGACGCCCTGAGGGGGGTGGAAATTGAAAAATGAAAATGGTGAAATAGTGTACACATCGCAGCTTGCAGGCTTCGCTGATCTCGACCACAACCATAGAGTTATATTAGAAAGCTTAAGTAATCTCGACCACAACCTATCGTGTGTGTCAGTACTTTATACAGGCATCAATAGGATTTCTCGGGAAGGCTTATTTACTATGAAGGGATGTACGGGCAGGCTAGATTCGCCTGTGATGTAGGTTAGTCTCAATCATCATGCATGTCCAGACCATGATCCATGCGAGGTTTGTTGGAAGATTTCTGGTTACAGCCTATGCTATGTACTGACTATTGGGTCTCTTTTTAGCTGTTTCAAACAAACTCTGTTTGTAGATAGTTCTGTCTTCCGATTGATACACAACCCAAGTGCTATTGTTGGTTAAAGAGCAGATATCAATAGATTTATGGCAATTGGGCGGTGGTGACATAATTCGGAAGTTAACTCTTACAAGTCTAGGGTGCCTATTTCTCAAACACGTTGTCAGACATGCGAATATACAGGATGTAATTAAAAGGGCCAATAGTAATTGGTTTATATTAATCGATTATGACGGGCAGGTTTAGATGATTTCAATTAGTTCAATATGGTTTTTTACGGTGATCTTTTTGGGGAAAAAACTTGCTTGCCTTCATTAAATACGCGTGTGCTACTTGTGATCTGTGGGGGGTTGTGATCTTCAGAATTGGAGGGGGGGGAAAAAAGGGGGGGAGAAGCTCAATTCACATGGCGAGGTTAATTCTGAAAGCTACGCGTTTATCTTGTAAAGAGGACCTTGTTATGGGGACTTAGGCTGGCACTCGGTGGCACCTTATGTTCAAGATGGGACAGGGTCACTACTTAAAACGCCTGCTTCTTTGCTTAGTTGATAACAAAACGTTGGCCAAACTGCCTTTAACACTATGTTCTGATCCGTCAAACAGGTTATGAAATGGAAATGGTTAGACCACATTGAAACCGTCCGTTTAAGTTCTCTGGTATGGACCACATTACGCACTTTGCCTTAACCAGTCATAATCTTGGCTAAGATATTGTAACAACTCTACCATTAAAGACTATTGAATCCATTAAGATCTTGACAAGCGAAAAGTAAAATCGGCGTTGTCCTTTTTTGTGCGATTAAAAATCGTCACATACTTGGGAGAAATACCTTCTGAGAATAAGAGATGCTTTTCCACAGGGGTTAATTTTGAATTTAAAGCCAGATCAACAACTGGCTCTATAATAGGCTTCAAGCTGGGATGATGACACTTCCGGTCCTCTTTTATGTTAATATGGTACAGAGGATGGATTTTATCATTTGTTCTTTATCTGCAAATGCTTTAATGATATCCGCGTCGACGAATTCATGAAACTGGAGTCACGTTATACAAACATCAATTGTAACCACATTTGGTCTTTGTTAGCGCAGGAATTAATACGAAACTAATGGTAACATAGGCACCAGGATTTATTGTGTTTGATGATCACTCAGAAAACATTAGTTCCATTTATTTTTGACTCTTTTTGCAAGAGATACCTAAAGTGCCGTGGTTTTAAGCAAGAATCTTTGTGATTTGTGAATAGTCGTAACTGCCCTTTATTACTAATTACTATGTAGTTATATGTATCTATTGTATGTAAGCTTTTTTTTTTAAATGTAAACCATTGTATAAATATTTGTTATTGAACATGTCCCTATACTAAGGGGAGTAACTGAACGAAGTGTACATAAGCGGGGTATTGCGGTGCGCTGGTGTTCGTGGGTGTGATGTTGTGCAGACCAGATACGTTTTTAAATTGCTTGTTAAACACTGACTCCATATTTGTAATCCAGTGCATGTGCATCAGTGACAGTTGTTGGATGTTGGTGCTGCATTGCCTGCGGGTTCTTTCTCAGAGGCACACCGGATGCAACACTAAACGCGGGAGAGACAGTCGGATGATTGTATGACTTATACTATTATGATCATTTTGTGGTGTGTGTGGTGTGTGTATCTGTGTGATTGTATATAGGCCTTTTTTGTGTGTGTGTGTGGTGTGTGTGGGTGTGTGATGAGGTGGGTGTGTGTATATGTGTGGTCTAGCATGTGTTGTGTGGGTATATGGGGGGGTTGCGTGAGCATTTTGATTGGGTTTTTAATAATTATTTTGTTTTTTTGTAATTTTATTTTTGTTTGTGATTAATATATTTGTTTTGTATATGAGGTCTGAACGCACCGCCGGTAGGCGTGTGCCACTGTTATAAAAGGCGTCTGTTCAAATAAATACAATACACCAATGCCAAGGAATGCAGTGACGATGTATGTGTGCCCACGTCAGACTGATTTGCAGTGGAAATTTCGTTGGCACATGCGTAGCAGTTAAAGTCGCGAATAATTAACAATTTCCCTTTGTAATACACATTTTACATTAGTTCATTGATAAGTTGTATGGCAAATTTATTTTCTAATTTATATATTTTAATGTTACTTGCAGATGATATTACTACATTAAATATAGATATGGTATGCAAAATAAAACGCCACAGGACCGATGGTCTTAGAACGTAAAAGACAAATTGTCAGGAAAAGCAATGGGGTTTGATTAACTTTGATGACCCGCAAGAGTAAACAAACTGATTCTTCAGTATAATCTTGATCGAAACCAAACTTTATCAAGTAGGGCCACAGATGACAGTCAAGTAATCGATGTTACAGCACCTTATCCAATCTGTACGCTCTGCTGATACGACAAATACATAAAGTCTGCCGGAGACGAACATGCGGGAATCCAAATTTGAAGAGTTTTGATGACAAGACGAGACTCCGTTTGTGTGAAGCAGTCAGGTTAACCGCCGCCGTGTATGCTTTTGTTGAACGTTGGACAACACGAAGAAACGGACCATATTCACGATATGAATCATGAGTTTAATGAGGTTGCCCAGACATCAAACAAACATTGGCATGACCAAAATAATAATTCTAGAGACTTCGATACTTAAGTGATTGATCTTCAAACATTAACGCGGCGAGAG